>VZTI01000920.1:7933-37077 GCA_013397865.1 Struthidea cinerea
CCTCGGCGTCCCCATCACTTCCCTGGAGTGCTACCCCCATTTCTCTTGAGCTGTCCACTCCCTCTGTCCCCCCAGTGCTCCAGGACGGCCACCCTTGTGCCCCTCGCCCCAGTGCTCCTCTCTCCGGTGCACCCAGTGGCCTGGGACTACCCCCCCGGTGCCTCCGGTACCGCGGTGCTCGCTGTGCAGCTGCCGCCGCTGGCTGTACAGGTTCTTCTCGGTGAGGTTCTGGATCTCCAGCAGCCCCTGCACGATCTCGAACACGGTCCCGTCCAGCAGCGCCAGCGCCAGCTCGGACAACGTCGTGTATGAGAGGCGCTGCTGGCAGGCGCTGCGGGCACAAACCGGGTCAGCGCCGGCATCGGCAGCGGCCTCTGGCCCCCCTCGGGCTCCACTCACCTGGGCAGCGCCTTGACAAGCGCCTGGAGCTCGGCCAGCAGCCGGTAATGCCGCTCCTGCTGCCGGGACAGCACCTGCTGCTGCTGCTGCTCGGCCGCCTCGAACCCGCCGGGCCGCGCCATTACCCCCACCCCGCTCCGCTCCCTCACCGTCCTCTTGCGATCTGCGCCTGCGCAGGGCCGCGCGCGCCCTCTCCCTCCTGCCGGAATTTGCGCATGCGCGGGACCGCCCCCGTCCCCGAGCACCTTCAGCGTCCCGCCCCGCCCCCGAGCAGCGCAAGCCCCGCCCCCAGAAGATGCCAATCCAGGCTCAGCCCNATCCCGGCGCTCCCGCTCGCCGTTCCCGCACGGCCCCGGTCCCTGCCGCTCCCGGCAGCGCCCCCGCCTGCCCCGGGACCCCTACGCCCGCCCCCCCGGGCCCCGGCCGGAGATTTCCAGGCGGTTCCACCCCAGCCCATCCCATGGGATGCACGGGGAGGAATCTCGGAGTGTCCCGCTGCTCCGGCTTGGAAGCAGCTACAGATGTTTTAAATTACTTTATCAGGAGCGTTTCAGACGTAATTTGTCCTCTTTGGAGTGGATGAGTCAAAAGTGGGTGACAGGATAACTTCAACCACGGCCAAAAATGTGGTGCGTCACCGGCACTGGTGGGATTGCCTTGTCTGAAGTAGTTCCAGCCTGTGAAGTGGGGAACATTTCCTATGAACACTGCGCCAGGGTCACGCTGGGCAATGTTTGTGGGTGCCCTGGGAAGGATGAGGCCGCACGGCTGCCCAGATCCCTTCCAATCCCTGAATACACACTGTTGTGTGCTGAGATGGTGATGGGTCCTTCCCGTGGGTGCTGGGGTGTGGGTGATGAGAACTGGAGCAGGATAAGCTGTGCATTCATGGCAGCAGAGCACAGGAAAAGGTTCCTGTCTTGAATTAGGAACGATTCATTGAAATGGGTTAAAAATACCTTTAAAATACTGGTTTTAGTAGAACTTCAAAGCCTACAGAAGCTGCCCTGCTGTTTGAGGGGACAGGAAATGGCCATGTGAGAGAACACAGAGCATCTCCAGCAAAACAGGGTATCCTGAAAACATCCCTGAATAGATATTACTTTTTTCCCCCCATTTCAATGCCTCAAATTTCCATTAAAGGATCCCCAAATCCCAAGTGCTGGAGAGGCTTTGGGTGGGCTGACTGCAGATCTCTCTACCTCTGGGCTGCTTAGACCTATTACCCTGCCGTGTCCATCTGTCCAGCCTGTCCCCTGCCCGTCCTTCCCCCAGCCTGGTAGCAACACCTCCATGGAATGATTTCCTCAGGAACCACCACGAAGTTTTGCTGTGCTGGAGCAGCCAGAGACTGAGTGCTGCAGCCTCTGCTAAGCTGCTGGGTAATGGGAAAAAAGGATCCTTTAATGCAGAGCTATGAGCTGTCCTGCCCAGCTTCAGCTGGGGCAATAACCTGGATCAGGATGGAAGCATCCCCAACACTTTGCCATATTCCTCCATGAAGATTTGATGGCAGCTTTTGCTAAATATCTGGCTCTGTGTGCCACCTGCTGTCACAGAGTTTTTCTGTCCCAGGGAATTCCCCCAGCAGCACAATCCAAAATCCCGTTGGCAGCCAGTGACACTCAGGTATGGTGGCCAAGGCTTCACCTGAAACACGACCAGACCAGCTGCCTCCCCTGACATGGCTGCTTGCACTGGTGAGGACCTAAATGGCACCTGCCTTGTCCCCTCCAAGTGTCACAGCCTCATGGGTATGGCACAGTGCAGCTCCTGCCTTGACTTCGCTGCTCTCATGGCTTCACTGGGCTTCTGCTCCCTTCCCAAGGCTGTTTCGAGGGGCTTTCAAGCCTGGGGGTGTCTGCTGTGGGAACCCTGCGCGGCAGCAGGCTGGAGGGAGGAGGCCATGCAGGAGGCTCTGGCAGTGCGTGGCCATGGCCGTGGACAGTGGCCGTGGGCTGCCTGTGCATCCCTGTGGGTGGAAAGGGGGGCAGCCGGGCAGCTGAGAGGCTCAGCCCAGGGAAGAGGAGGGCACGTGCCCAGAGACACTCTCCAGCGGTGCCGGCAAAGGAGCAAGCACGATCTGGTGCCTGTGCACCCCTGTGAAGGTGGAGGGAGGGGGCAGCCAGGGCCTCTGAGGGCCTCTGCTCTGCCACAGACATTTCTCTTCCTTCCTTTGTGCTGCAGGAAATCTGCACTTCATCCCTTCCCAGTGCTCCTCCTGGCTCAATCACTACCAGATGTGAGTCCCATGCACTTCTCATTAGCCCGGCAGCTCTGGGCGCTGCCTCTGCAGCCTGCAGGGCTGGCGACACAAACGCTGGGATTTCGGGGGTCCTGGGGCAGGAATTCGAGCTGGCGTGTGCTCCATGAGGTACCTGGCCATGCTTTGCACTGGGATCTCTGCTGGGCCAGGATGCTGGTGGGGATGCAGGGCAAGCTCACTGTGGGGATGGAGCTGGGACAGGGTGCTCTGCTGGGATGTGCATGAATGCCATAGGGACAGAGGAACACGGGGTTTGGGTTGGAGGAAGGAGCTCAGTGAGCTGGATTGCAGCTGGATCACCTATTGGGGACAATCTGCAGCCCTAGGCTGGGTCTGGGAGCGTAGGGGAGGTGGGTGGGTGGCACACATGGGGACCGGGGCTGGAGGGCACGGTGACCTGGGGTGTCCCATGCTCTGTATGTCCAGGCAGGGAGCACATCAGGATATGTTGGGATGTGCAGGAGGCTCCTGGGGGGTGGGTTCAGGTTGAGGTGGGGTAGTCCCCGACCAGGTAACAGTGTTTGCAGTGGTGCCACAAGCAGCTCAGGTGACACAGCATGGCTGGAGGAAGCACAGGTCCTTCCTGAGCTCCCCAGAACATGCCAGCACCCAGGATGAAACAACGGCAGCTGGACCCAGGGGCCTCAGAGCAGAAACAACCCTGCAGCTGGGTTGTGATGTCCAGGAAGAGCCTTAACTGAGCCTGGATTGAACTATGGAGGGACAGACAGAGCTGAGAAAGCTCCTCTGTCCTTCCTCACCCTGACACTCCCACCATGGAGTGAGACAGTGGCTGGGGAAGAGCTCAGTGGGACTCTTCCTGCTGGGCAGGATGAGGCTACATTTGTGTGCATATGGCCATGGGACCTCTGCATTAGGAGAGTGGGATGTTCCTTGCCTTGGCACAGAGGAATCTGTGGCTGATCTTGTCCTGCTGCTGCTTCTTGAGTCCCCAAACCAGCTGCAGGGCCTTCCTCATGCTGCTGGTGCAGAGGAGGCTGGGCAGAAGCAGGGGGACAAGAAATAAAACAGGAGTGGGTTGTCTGTGGAGCATGGTGCATGGGGGCATATTGCCATGGGGAATAGTCCTGCAGAGAACCCTGAGCACACACCCTCCTGCAGGAGATGTCTGGCCAAGCCTGGAGTCCCTGGGAGAGCTGCCACGTCACCATGGCTCTGAGTCACCACTTCAGAGCCGGGAGTGGCCCCCCCAACCTTTGGTGAGTGTGGTGTCACCAGGCAGCCAGCTGTCGCTGGAAGAGGCCAATGCAGCACCAATTCTGCACCAAACATGGCTTTACTGCCTTTACTGTGGAGTCAGAGACGGGTCAGCATCGTCTGGTCCTTGGGCTGAGAGCTGGCGAGCATCCCAGCAGTGGCTCTGCTCTCCATGGCATCGGTATGGACCGAGATGGGCAGGGCCGGTGACTGGATGGCAGCTCAGCCCAAGCCACAGTGCCCGCAGTTAGTTCCTGGCTGGCACCTGAACCGGGACTGGAGCCAGGGTGCTCCTGGAGCAGCAGCCCCCCTGCAGGGCCAGGTCTGGGAGGCTCCTCTCCTCAAGGCTGGATCTGTCTCTCCTCAGCCAACTTGGCTTGGATGGTTTCCTCAAGTCTCCTTCAACTCCTCTTTGGACCCTCCAGGTGCTGCACCAGCCCTCTGGAGTAGGGGCTCCAGCAGCAGGCCTCTGACTCCACCCTGCGCTGGCTGAGTGGTCACCACCACCACTGCTTTGTCACCCGTCCCCAGCCTTGCCCCCTCCTTTTTCACACTTTAACCTTGTGTGGGCCCTCACCTCATCCCCCAGGCGAGGGGAGGGCATGGCTGGGACTGCCAGAGCATCAGCCTCAGGCTCACCAGATTTATTCCAATTTAAACACTGCAGAGTAAAAGTGTTTCCCCTGCTCTGGCCTCTGGAACTGAATATCTGAACGGGAATTTCACCCCTGAGCTGCAGCTAAAATAAGACCTGGATCGAGGTGGTCACTGGCTCTCGGTAGTGCCGGATGAAGCCTTCACGCTCCCTTCCCAGCTGGCTGCTGGTGTAGCCAGGAGACCAAGGGCTACTGAGCTGGAAGGGCAGCATGCATCATTGGAAACATGTCGGAAAACATGTCCAGGCTTTGGTTGTCTGGGCCAAGTTCCATGGGGACTCAGAGGAGATGCTGCACCCATGTGTCCTGACTGCACATCATTCCTGGGATAGGACATGGAAGCTCAGCCAGGGCAAATTCATGTGGGTTGTGGCTCAGCAGCGCAGGAGCATCTCATGTCTTTGCCACCTGCAGAGAGAAGGGTCTCAGGTCTGTTTGAGGTGCGGTGGCAGGTCTATATTGCCCCATGGACAACACCCTGCCTGGGGAGCCAGGGCAACGGGCAGGAGCTGCTTCTACTGGACCTCCTGGAGAGGCTCCTGGCTGGCTGGTGCAGATGCTCCCAGGTCACTACACAGGGCTTCATAACCAAGAATGAGCTGGGATGAGACAGAAGTGTGTGGGCTTGGCTGGGAGTTGTGTGCAGGGGCCACAGGCTGCAAGGGGTGAGTGCAAAGGACGTATGGGATGCAAGCGATACAGCAGGCTGCAGGGGACACAAAGTTTGCAGCGGGTTATAAGGGATTCAGTGAGCTGAAAAGGATGCAAGAGATGTAAGAGATGTAAAGGATGCAGAAAGGGCTGCAGCAGGGTATAAAAATGTGTGTGCAAGGAGGCTGCAAGGGATTCAGAGAGTGCAAAGGGATGTAAGGGTTGCAATGGGATATAAAGGATCCATGCGATGCAAGAGATATAAAGGATGTGACCGTATGCAGGGGTTGCAGCAGCCTGGAGCCAGCCCCTTCTATCCCTTGGCTGGGGCTGCCCAGTTGGCATCCGTGCCCCTCTGTGTCAGCAGCCTGACTTTGGGCAGGGACAAGGACCCCAGCTCGTGGGTCCTGAGGTCCCCCTTGCTGTGCCCATGCAGTCACCAACTGAGCAGAGGATAGCTGCAGGCTGCACTCCCTTCCCCTCAGGATATTTTCAGGGTCTCCAAGCCCCTCAAGGAGACCAAACCCCCGCCCCAATGAGGCGGCTGCGGCTCCTCTGCTGCAGACAAGGGGCCCATTCAGCCCCACGCCCCGACTCCCGCTCCGCATCCTGCGCAGTTCCTCCGGGGGAGCGCGGCCAGCCCCCGGCAGCAGCCAGGGCCGATCATGTGGCTCCTAATGAAATCCAGATCCGGGCAGAGCGATGACATTGCGCAGTGATTTGTGCTTCCACACAGACTAAACACGGGCGGGCGAGATGCGGCTGGGAGCACAGGCTGGGGATGAATCAGGTACCCGGAGCCTCTGTCTGACTTCCGCCTCATTATTCCTCTTCTCCTGCTTGAAACACTTGGATAGAGTGCCCTCGTGCTTTCCCCGCAAAAACAGGGATTTTTCCCAAATGATGCTTGCAGAGGCTGAAATAAGGGCTCAGGCTCTTGGATCTGCCCAGTGATGGCTCCGTGTGTTAGAAGTCCCTTTGTTCTGTGCAGCTCATTGAGGCCAGGGGTTTATTGGTGTCCCGGATCACATGGCAACACTTCCACTACTCCATGGGGTGAGGGAGAGTCTTAAAATGGAGCCAAGGTGGGTTTGCTGGTTGTGCAGCCGGGGAGGTGCTGCATGCCCACCTGACGCCTGTGAGCGGGGGTCTGGTTGCAGCCCCTCCCCTGCGCAGTGCTCAGGGCACTGCCCTGTGCCCTGCTAAAGGCACACTCATGTGCACCCCATCCTTCAGGCTGGAGGGCTGGGGGCTGCAGAGGCGCCCCTGGAGGTCTCGATTAGCTGAAGGTGCATCCCCAGTTTGAAGCCCATGCAACGCATTGCAGTGCAGGACGGGGCAGAGGAGGTGACCGTGGCTTTGCCCAGCCCTGAGTGCCCATCAGTGGGGACAAAATGGCTTTAGAGGGGTGCCAGGTCCTGCTTGCAGAGCCCGGAGCTGCTGCTGGGATGGTGCTGGGAGGTGAAGTCCCTGCCAGACATGCTGTTGCCGTTTCCCTGCAAGTCCGTGCTGGAGGCCCCTGAAGCCCAGATCCTCAGGAAGTACCCAGCACAGCACTTGTTGGATTCAGCGTCACAAAACCCGGTCTGTGGGTGTTGGGAGGTGCCTGGGTGGCACTGCCATGAGGCCAGCAGGCATGGGGCTGGCACCTGGATGCTGTGGGCAGGCTCAGCCTGACCTCGTGTCCTCACCTTCAGTTCCTGGAGCTTAGAAAAATAGGTAAGTACGTAAGTGCTTGTGTGTGTGTATATATATTACTGTATACATAAAACTATAGAAGTTTATATATCTATGTTATATATTTGGGAGCATACTCCAATGTCCTGCGGGAGTATATAGGAAAGTCTAGTTGTCTATATATGAAAATAAATATAGAAATAGAAAAACATTTACTCCTGGAGTGCATAGGAGTGCATACAAATATATAACATAGACTCCTATACATTCCAGGAATAAATTATATATATATATATAATTATGTATATTGACATATAAAAATTATATATATAATATATACACACACATTTTTGTGTGGGTGCATATACTCCTGGAGTATATATTTTTATCAATATCCTGTGTCTTGTGGCATCTCGGGCACTGGGTGCAGAGACAAACCACCCCCTATCCCCTGCTCCATTTCCTCATGAGGGAAAAGGCTGCAAATACCCATCCAGAGGCTCCACCGTCCCAAGGGAAAGCTGTGGGTGCTGGATCAGGGTGTCCATGCCATGCCAGGGCTGGTGGTGCAGGGTCCCAGAGCCACCACCCATGCTCACAGGGACCCCTGGGGCACAGCTTTCTCCTTCCTGCTGGGGGCTGATGCTGGAGCCGCCATCCCGCAGGAGCACAGTGCCCATCCTCGGCTCTGCAGGTTCAGTGTTACCTGCATGGAGTGGAGCTGGTGGGCACAGGGAGAGCACACAAGCAGCAGCTGATGGTCTGCAAAAGGCTTCTATTTCTTGCCACTCAAACACCACCAGAGCCTTTCTCAAACACCAGCTATCCTCAAGAGATGTTGATGAGGTCGCTGATGGCTGTGGTGAGGAATGGAAACTGATTCTGGTGGCGTTGCAGTGGCTGCACCTCTTTGGGGTCCCAGCTGGGGTGATCCACGCAGCCTGGCAGCAGGGAGCCCAGTGCCAGCTGGATGGTGGCTGCACGAGGACATCACCCATATGGCCTGGGGACATCCCGGTGTCCCCAGCCTGGCCATCCCTGGAGCCAAGTGTCCTTGGGGAAGGCAGTCAGGCCCCTGCATCCACTTGGTGACGCAAAGAAGGAAATGGCCATTTCGCCACATGTAACGTAGCCACAGGAAGTGTCAGCTGCATATATATTTATGTATATCCCTGTAATCCTGATAGAGCTGCCCAAACCCTTTCACAATCCCCCCATCCAGCACAAAATTCCCTCTGACATTGCCGTTCCCCTTCCTAGCAAACACTGAGAGAGAAATTTCCTGTATAGTTTTGAGAGCCCTGAGTTGTCTTCTGCGTGTTTCGTTCTCATTGGAGTCTCCCTTCCAAGTTTATTTTTGGTAGGGCCTGAAATAGGAAATGAATTGTTGGCAGCAGGCTGGCTTTTATTGCTGCTCACTGGCCAAGCCAAAAAAATGCGCCGTTGTCCAACCCAACAGCTCTTTCTTTGCTTTGGGAAATCAGGAGGAATGGGAAGATCAGTGTTGCAGTGTTGGTGGAGGAGAGGATGAGCCGTAAGTGTCACTGTCCTCCACTGATCCCATGGATGAGGTGCTGGTGGAACGGAGGGATGGTGGTTCCATCACAGCCACTCCTACAACTTCTCCTCAGCCATGGTCACCATGTTGTCACCAAAAGCCCTACCTGTCTATCAGGGAAGGTGGATCCTGCTCTGGCTCAGGGGAGCAGAACACCTGATTTCTCCACATTATGACTGGGTTCAGCTGTTTTTTCCCTGAGGCCAAAGTGATGATGCTTCTCCAGCCAGTGTCAGGCACTGTGCTGGCCCCAGCTCCACAATGCTGAGCCATGCCCAGGTGTGGGTTGGAGCCCCATCCCCTCCTGAGTGCTGTGCTGGGCTGGTTGCAGTCCTGGTTCCACATGGTCTCATCCCATTCTGGTGTTCACCAGCTGCCTCCATCACCTCTGAGATTGCTGTGGTTGACCTTCTGGCCTGGTGGTCTTCTGGGCCATCACCCCCACTGTGGGCACAGCTCAGGATGGCTCAGTGGTGGGCACCAATGCTCCCGGCTCCCCTGGAAGCAGAGAGCCCCAATTCTAATGGCAGGGAGGGTCCTGCTTAGGAATCTTGGGCCGAAACTATGGGGGAGAAGCCTCAGCTTCTGGGCTGCCCCTGGGCTTGTCCCAGCCTTGCTCCCTCTGGCAGCATCGTGCCTGGCGCTGTGTGGAGACCCCAAGTGCTGCCAGGGTTGGCAGCCCCTGGGCAGGGGGTTAGAAAAGCTGGGCTCAGAGCCCTGCACCCCCTGCCCCCCCACATTTGTGTCCCAGCACTCTGAGCACCCAGGGGCGGGCTCTCTCTGCTCAGTGGCCAGAGCTCTCTTGAACCTCCGGGTCTGACCCAGGCTACAGTGAGGAGTGTCTGAGCGTGGCATCGGTCAGCCATTGGGACAGTACTGGATACTGGGGGGAGAGGAGCTCGGGGCTCATCTCTGATGCCGGGTGAGCACACGTAGCAGCAGCCCCAGTGGGGACTTGCTTCCCACCCTGTCTGTACTGCTGCAAGGTCATCCATCTCCCCACTGCATCCCACTCAGGACCAGGCAGTGCCGAAACAAGGCATGTTGCCTGCCCACGGGAAGGCTGGGGCAGGGAGAGATGGCACCCAGCCATCGAAGAAATACATTTTTATTAGGAAAGCGCTCTGCAGAGGTGCCAGGCTCTCTCATACCAAACGAATCCCTCCAACTCCACTGGATGGGATGCAGGAGCCCGAAGGGCGTCCAGCTCCATCCATAAATAGTGCTTCCTCCTGGCCAGGAGCAGCGCCGCGGCGGAGGGGAGGGAGGGTGGCATCGGTCGAAACCAGCTCGACCCCACTCCGGCATGCACCGGCAGTGGAGAGCTGTGCCTGGAGGGCGCCGGGGCGGGGGGCTGCTGCCAGCGATGGATGTGGGGCACATCTCTGGCACTGCCCTGGGCACCGAGCAGCAGCTCCCTTCCTCTCCCGTGCTCCGCGACCCCGACAGACCGGAGCGGGGCGCGACAAGCGAGCGGCTCGGTTACTGCAGAATATACCGTGGGCACGTCTAGTACAACAAGCGCTGCTTATGCGGTCGATAATACTGCTACAAAAAAGGGGGGGGTGGGGGGATACGCCACACACGGAGCCCCCCGGGATGGCGGCCGGGCTGGCTCCTTGCGGTCCCGCCCTGCGCGGGGAGGAGGGCGAACTGAGACCCGGGCAGGGAGCAGGAGCAGGGCACAGATGGAGGAACCGGGTCCTAAGGGCAGGGGGGACTAAGGCAAAAAGGGGGATGAGTAAGATGGAGGGGGATAAGGGGAGGCTCAAGGCTCTTCCAGTACCCCCAGCCCAGTCCAGGCTCCCACGTTCGCTGGTTGTACTGGCAAATGTCCTTCTTCCCGGGGTGCGGCCGGTGCGGCGCCGGTGCCCGGTTCCAGGTCACTGCACTGCCTGAGCAGGCACAGCAGCTGCCCTGGGCGGCTCCAGGCTCGCTTCCCGGCTCTTCTTCCTGGGAGGCTTCTTAATGGGGGTTTTCTTGGCTGCCTGCTCAGTGGGGAGAGCCTGATCCTGGCCGCTGCCGGCACTTGGCTTCTCCACCCACTTAGGCTCCCCGGCTGTCGTCTCGGCCGCCCCAGGGATCAGTTTTTGCAGATGGGGAGAGGTGGGCAGCAAGGGTTTGCTGGTCTTCTGGCCGCCGGCGGCCGCCGAGCGCTTGGCTTTCTGGGGAGGAGTGGGCTTCTCCCGCTGGGCACTGACCCCGTTCGCCCGGATGCCTCCGTCCCCCTTGTTGAGGCTCTGAGTCTTTTCCTTCAGCTGGGCGGCCAGCTCGGAGGCCAGCTGGGGATGCAGCGGCTCGGGGCGGGGGTTGCTGGTGCCGGGGCTGCGAGGAGCATCCCTGGTGTCCCCGGCCCGCCGTTCCGGCTGGAAGGCACCCATCTTTCGGAAGGCGTTCTGCACCGCCCCGTTGATGCCCTCCATCGGCTCCGAGCCGGCTTTGCTCCTCTGCTTGGGTTTGGAGGGTGAGTGGGGCTCCCCGGCGAGGCTGGATTTGCCCTCGGGGACGCCGGTTTCCTTCGGTTGCTTCTGCGCTTTCTCTTTGCCCCGGGCGCCGCCCTTCTCCTCCGCTCTGCCCTGCACACTGGCCGACGTCTCGCTGGGGCTCCTCTTCCTCTTGGCCAAGCCCTGGCCTTGCTCGGGGCTGCCGGACCGGGCGGCCGCTTGCTCTGGGGACTGGCTGCGTGCCGGCAGCGAATTGGACTGGCCGGAGTTGTACCTTCCGTGGATCCAGGAGACTTTGGGCTTCGTGGCCGGGTCTGGAGGACGAGGCTTGGTCCTTTCCGGGGATGGCGGCTTCCCGGGGCTGCGGCGCTCCGCAGTGGCATCCTCCTCCTCCTTGGACTGCTTGGAGAGGCGGGCGACCCGGGCGTAGAGCGCGGCGCCGGCCGAGCCCGAGCCGCAGGAGGAGCGTTCGCTGTCCGAGGACTTGAGCAGGGGGGTCTCACTGCTGTCGGCCGGGAAGGCTCTGACAGAGCCCGTCTCCTTCAGGAACGTGTATTCGCCCGCTTCCTCCCCGCTGATCGGGGCCAGCAGCTTGTCCCCGGGGCCGGCAGGTGTCCCTCTGTCCCTGCTGTCACCCATGCTCTCTGCGGGAAGAGAGCACAGCGGTGTCAGGTGGGATGTGCCTGAGGAGGGGAAGGACTGAGATGCTCCCGCAGGACAGTGTCCTCCCAGTTAGGCTCCCAGTTAGGGATCTCCTGGCTCTTAACCCTGGAGCAGCAAATGCTGGAGGACGGAGCTCTGAAACTGCGTGGGAGGCAAGACTGGAACTTGCACTCCTTCCTGGGGCACGAGGAACCAGGGTGACGCGGTCCCCACCACACAAGAGTGACTGTCCATCGAGCAGGCCCCTGGTGATGTTCCCGTAGTCCCCTGGGGATGCACCCTGTTCCCTGCTCACCTTCATGGGGGACGCAGTACACGGGCCCCTCGTCCGTGGTGTCAAAGGAGGAGAAGGAGCCGCGGGATGACCAGGATGGGGAAGGCTGCTCCACCACAGAGGGTGGCTCGATAAAGCTGCAGTTCAGGGTGTTTTCCAGGTCATGGTGGGCCACTGTGAGGGCAAGGAACTCTTGTCAGTGCCTGTTCTGCTGAACCCCCAAGTCCCCGCTGCCAGCCACGAGGGTGGGATGCTGCACAGCTTCCTGCTGCCCAAGTTCCCACTGGGTGTCAGGGACAGGGACAGCATCCAAGGCATGGGGACACCTCTTGCTGCACAGTCCCAGCAGATTCCTCAACCAAGTGGCCACAGAAGCCATCAACCAGCAGTGGTGGTGACCAGCATCCCCCATGCTTGGGCTGTGGGCAGCAGAGCCTGTTCAAGCCTCACACTTCCATCTATCCCCCTCTCCAGCTGCCCAGTCTGAGGATGGACATGGTGGAGGGACAAGCCACCCAAACCCTGGGTCCCATGAGGACCTGGTGAGTGTCCTGGTGGTCACCCATGAGCTGTGCAACTGGGCACAGCCACCTTGCAAAGAAGGTCCTGGCACTGTGACTGTCCCCTTCTTAGGGAGAAAATTAGCTGCTGGCTTTAATCCACTCATTCCCACTTCAGCATCACTGACTGCATTTTCGTTTTCCATGTGCATTTGCACACGGACGCAGAAGGATGATCAAAGGAAGCCTGCAGCAGGGGGAGGTACAGTTTCCCAATTCTGCTACTTTTCAATCCCTTTGCCAGCTTCTTCCCTCCTGAAGCTGAGTAGGAGTATCCCTCCCTTCACCCCCTGGCACCGCCCCTCTGCCAAGGGGCCACCCACAGAGAAGCCAAGTGGAAGAGAGAAACCACCAGAGGAAAAACAGTGTTAATAAAATGAAATAGAGAAGATGAGCAGTTAAGAGTTGTCTGGGCTGGAGTGACCTTTTTTCTCAGCTTGATAATTTTAAGGCTTTTTGCGGGATAAGCTCATGTCCCAACACATCCTGAGGGGCTTTCCCAGGTGCCCACAGCTTCAGCATCATCCTTGGTACCCACAGAACTGAGGCAGCACCCAGCTGGGAGATCCTCCCAGAGAGCCATGCAGCAGTAGATGCACTTGTCCTCATCCCCTTCCACTGGCTTTTGTCCCCTGGGACAGTGACAAGCTGCCTTCAAGTCCAGGCAGAGCCTTGCTTTGGATGAAGGGCTGCAAAAGGGTGGTCCCAGGGGATGCTCAGGCACTGCCCAGGCTCCCCAGGGAATGGGCATGGCCCCAAGGCTGCCAGACTTCCAGGAGCATTTGAACAATGTTCTCAGGCACAGGGTGGGATTGTTGGGGTGTCTGTGCAGGGCCAGGAGCTGGGCTGATGATCCCTGTGGGTCCCTTCCAGCTCAGGATATTCTGTGATTCTTTGAAAACCCCATGCACAGAGAGGGTCCCAGCTGTACACGGATATTTCCAGGTATTGTTAAACCTTTGACTGAACATCCCAACTGCATCCCAGTCATGCTGCAATTGCCTGCCTGGACTGTTTGATTCTTGCAGCACATTCCTGTTTTCCAATAAAATAACTTTTAGTGTTATTGGGGTGCCCACTGGAACGTTTATCCATTATTAGAGAATCTGGCTTCAGACATGTAGGGCTGTTAAAATGACAGCAGTGCTCACCCTGCATAGTTTGGCTTCCTGGAGCAAGGAAAAAAAAACCCAAGCAGAGATATTTAAAGAGCAAATGGCCCAGAGAGGGGGAAGCGGCAGTTCCAACACGGCTTTCCTAGTAATAAAAACCAAAAAGAGAAAATTAAAAGCAGCCGTCTGGAAGCAGATGAAAGGAGATGCTTCCTGAGAGGAGGCGTGACGAGCGGCTGGGACTCACAGCCACGAGGTGACTCCGGGACTCCAGTGAGACCCAGGACACAGCCAAAGTATAAAATGAGGATATGTAGTGCACCTGGAAGCTTCGGGAGGCTTGGGGGCTCCAGCACGGTCACTGGGGATTTTTCTTCCCTGGCTGTTGGGGCTGAGAGAAACTTGGATGCTTCCCACATATCCCTACCTGTCACTGCTCCCCGAAATCTCCCGGAGCCACAGCATCAGGATGACAACCCCAGCCCCTGCTTGCACGGTTGGTCTGAAGACCGTGCTGAAGCAGAGAAGAGCAGCAGAAGACCCATGAGAGAGGGATCCCAGAGTCCTCCTGGCCACCCCCTCCCACTCATCCCAAGCTCCCCATGATCAGCATCACCCTTGGGGCTGGTTGAGCTTTGCTGCCTGGAGAGGAGATGTGGTGGGGTGCAGGGCTCAGGTTAGCCCTGGCATCTTCAGGGTGACGTGACCAAGACCCACGCTGGTACCACTGATACCTGAGGAGCAAATCCCACACACAGGGGTACCCAAACGCTGGCCTTACGGCCGCTGGTGTGAGCCCAGGGCGTGGCCCGGCAGGCTGCCAGCTCAGGTGCGATCCCCAGCGAGATGTTGTGGATCCAAAGCTGCTGCCGAGGCTGGGGAGCAGCTTTTGAGGGAGGAACCTGGGGCTCCAGGCACCTGATGAGCTTTAGTGGGGCTTCAAGACCTGCTGTCCCACCTGGGAAGGCTCTACCATGTGTAGGCTTGCACTCACCGGTGTTTGAACGCAGAGGAGAAAACCCACCTGGTGCCAGCAAACACATGGCCAAAATGTGGGCCGATGCAGAGGGACCACTACCCAGGCATCAGCCAGCACCAGTTTCACTGTCTCATCCCCACAAGGTCCTGAGCACCTCCAGCACTGACTTGACCCTTGGGTTGGGGCACTTCCACAACTCCTGCTGGGGCAGGACGAATGTGGGGAACAAGCGGCCTCTGCCAGTGGATACTGGCCACTGTGGCTTCCACAGCACCAGGTGCGGTCATGACGTCGCACCCTGGTCACTGGGCATCAGGGATGCAGCTGCCATAGGCAACCCAACAGGTCCCTGTCACCCTGGGGTCCCCAGACCCAGTGGGGGCTGGAGGCACTGCCAGACCAGGTGTCAGTGGGACTGGGAGCTGCTGGAACCCGTATGGACTCCACTGTGCCGGATTACACAAGGCAAGCCCTGACCAAAGCCTTTCCCTCCAGTGAGATGACAGCCCTCAGCCCCGCAACAGACTCCAGGAACAGCCCCAGCCCTGCTGGGACCCGAGACCATCCTGAGCACCCTCAGCCTTTCCCAGGGCCGCTGCTGCCCTGTGTACACAGAGTGGCTGGGCTGGTGCCAGCTGCCTGCCGGCAGCCCCCCTGCCCTCACCGCACACAGGCACCCTCTGTCCTCTCCAAGCCCTTCCTGGCCCCTTCCACAAACACAGCCTCTATGATCCTCTGTTATTCTTGCAGCAGGAATGTTTCTTGGGCCCTGGCACACCCTGCTCCAGGCAGGGCTTTGCTGTGCCCCACATGGCGAGGGGTTATCCCCCAGCTTGGATGCTGAAGGTTGTGCGTGGTGTGCAGGGATGGGGGTCACCTCTGTGTCCTGCCTGGGATGAGGGATTTAGCCTCACACTGAGCCACTGTGTGCCAGGACGTGTCTGCTGTGGGGGTTCCACCAGCACAGCATGCCCAGGGAGGTGCTGGGCTCAGGAGGAGGGGCTGGGGCTGAAGCGCATCCCAGCACAGGGGGGGGATTGCTGCCTTCACACCAGTTTTAGTCCACGGGGTTGCAGCAGAACCCCAGCTCCCCATGTTGGGAAGAGGTGCAAGGAGAGTCCAGACAGTGCAGGGGACAGCATTCCCCAGCTGCTGGGATACAGGGGGTCCCCAACAGCCCTGACAGTGTCAGGTCAGGGGCTTTGCCAGGTATGAGCAGCTCCCTACAAGCCAATTCTGTGCCCAGGCAGAGTGGAAAGCTCAACCCAAATCTCTGCCCCTCCATCCTCAACTCTGCTGCACATGGCAGGAGGGTGGGCATCCCCCCAGATGCTCTGGCTCCAGGCAAAGCTGGGCAGGGTTACCTCAGGATCAAAAGCACTAGCAAGGCATCTTGCTGAGTGACAGAGACCATTCCTTCCCAGGGGAACCTCAGGAGAGTAAACCCAAAACTACTCAGCAGATCTCCAGAACCAGGCACAACCTTTGCATCCTCACAAAGCAAAATGTGCTTGGAGATCCAGAAGCTGCAGAGAAAGGGCTGAGCCCCTGCGAGCCGGGCAGCTCATACCAACCACTGAAATGCTCCCAGGGATCCCTGTGTCCCTGTCACTGCCCTGCCATGCTCAGCACCCTGCTTTGGGGCTGCAAAGGATGCTGTGAGCCACACACACTGCCCTGACAGGAGTAAAACCTGGCTCTCTGCACCCTCCCCAAACTGAAGCACCTTACCCATGACCTTGGGTAGCTTCTGGCGGCGCAGGGGGATGCGCGGGAGCTTCATCCCAATCCGACTGAACCGCCCACACAAACGTCTTGGAGGCTTCTTGGCTGCTGCTGGGTCTTGGCTGGAGCTGCAGAGAAGGTAATGGCACTGTCAGAGGCACTGTTCCCCTCCTCTGGTGGGGACAGCCTTCATGGGCTACAGAGAAAGGCAGCAGCTCAGGGATGCTGCAAGTGCAAAGGGGTTTTGGACTGATAACGGGGTGGATCAAAAGCAGGGGCATGCCCAGGCTGAAGGAGTTGGGGACCCACAGAGGCTGCTGCCAGCCCTGGGCACCAGCTTGCGCCACACCAGGATGCAGAGCAGTGCCAGGGGATGGTGGCAAGGCCAGATCCAACCACGGCCATTGGCAGTGCAGCCCCAAAATACCTGCAATGCCTGGTAAAGACCCCAAATCTCTAAAAAAAATAAAAATCATCCCAACCCAAAGCCAAACATATGGCTTCTCTTTATTTGCTCTCTGGTTTTGAAGCCTCCTGGGGCTACGTTTTCAAGCAATTCTCCGCAGCCACAGGAGTGAGTGGCTTTGTGTGTTGACTCAAGGAAACCTGCGCCATGCCCACCACCCCCTGCAAGGGACCACCCTGGGACACCACCACGGGTCACCCATCAGTCTGGGGACACTGTGGTCTGGGCACTCTGGGAGAGAGGAAACTCTCTGGAGCCGTTCCCCCTCTCCCTGTGCTATTCCTCACCTGCTGGGTTTGTGCTTAATCTGCAGGATAATTACCTGCAGCCCCCAGGCTCTCCAAGCCAGCTGTGCCGGGCTGGGATTGAGCTCACAGGGCTGCAAGGGGAGGCTTCTGGAAAATTCCTGTGCAGTGGCTGGCAGCACAAGGGGGTTTTCTCTGCAGCTGGAGGAGCTCCAACAGCCCTCTCATCTCTTGCTGAGCAGCACAAACCTTTCCCCCTGCCTTGGGTCTGTCCCCACTCCTATTCTCATGGCAGGATGTTAACCTGGTGCTGCCAAAACGCTGCCAGCATCCTGACCTTGCTGCAGGAACCCACCCTCCCAGCCCTGATCATCCATTCCCATGTGGGACAGTCAGCATCCCCCCCATCCCCCAGGCCTCATCCCTTGGCCCAGGGGTTTGTTCTGAAGGTCTTGGCTGCGTCTCGATGCCCTTGCTGTATTTCAGGGCTCCCTTTGCAGATCAGCTCCAGACCCTAGAGACTGGAGGGGACTTGGCAGGTCTCCATGAAATGATGGCCCACAAGAGAGGAACAAAGTCAGGGAGAGCAGGAAGGGGTTCCCCACAAAGGGCTCACCCTGAGCACCTCCATCAGCCCTGATGATGCAGCAGGACTGCTCAGACCCAGGTACCCACATGGTGTCATGTGGGCAGCACAGTTCTGCCTCAGTTTCCCTGCAGCGCTGCTGTCCCAGCACAGTCTCTGCATCCCCTTGTCAATCCCAGACCCCACCGGTCTTCCACACTCCCAGCCTGGTGAGATCCCTCCGGGTCCCGGCACTCACCCGCTGGCTTCGTCCTTCTTGCGGCAGACGCAGCAGCAGCAGAGCAGGGAGAGCAGGAGGATGAGCAGCAGCGCCAGGAGGGCCCCTGCCCCGATCACCCCCATCCTCTGGTTGGCCTCTGCAAGGCAGACCCGCGGCTCAGCCCGGGGCCAGCCCTGTGGCAGAGCCCAGCCCCCAGCCCCCGGCACTCACCCATGTGGCAGGCGCCTGTCAGGGGGTCGCAGGCACCGTCGTGGCAGCTGCAGACACTGGCACAATTGGCTCCGTAGCGTCCGGGAGGGCAAGTCAGGTTACAGCTGGAGGGAAGGGCTGGATGAGAATGGTGCATCCCCCACCCCCGGCACAGCAGTGGGGGCCACTTGGCTGCCATCTCCTCCCAAACCCTCCATGCTCCAGGGAGCACTTCTCCAGCTTGCTCCAACACAGCTCCTCCACACCCTAATCCACAGGGATCAGGAGCCCATCACCCACGCAGTGGCTTTGCCCATTGCTCAGGGGATTCGGCCCAGCTGGATCTCAGACACTTACTGCTCTCTGCATGGAACTTCGCCATTAGACACAGTAATTAGGAAAAGTCATTAACCCAGCAGTCACATCTAAAGACACCCCGATGTCACACACAGGGATTCCAGCTCAGCTCAGTGGTGATGTGGACACAGCACCCCAAGCCCCACCCCCCACCAAAGCCAGGCAGAACCACAGTGGCCACAAGCTGGGAAGGTGCCCAAATTGACTTTTTATTTTTTTTTTTTTTGCCTCTAAGAAGGAAAAACAACAGAGCAGCCCTAAGACCCTCCCAGTTTGGTTACGCCTGGTGTCAAATCTCCACTGCTGGTAAAATGACTTCCTGATGGTGTCACACAGATGATGGGCACACGAAAAAATGGGCGCCAATCCATGGGTCTCAAGGGCTTGAGCGCGGAAAACTCGTGCCAGGCATGTGCCAAAGCACCTGGGCCTTTTGTTGTCAGCGGGTCCAACCCAACCTGCCCCCCCAGCTGTGGGCCAGGCACCACAGAGCAGGACCCAGACGGAGCTGGGAGATGTTGGCAGCACTGCTGGGCACCAAACCCTCCGCCAGCTGCATCCCAGCTGGAATGGCTGCAGCTGGAAGGAGCCAGTGGGCCCCAGCCCAAACCCGCTCCCCTGGGGACACAGCTGCCCCCAGCCCTTGGCGCTGTGCCCCGAGGCGGCTCAGCCCATTTCACACTCCAACAACTTGCAAAGTGCCACTTTGGCCAAGCCTCGTGCCTGCTGTGTGCTTGCCCCGTGCCTGCTGTGTGCCTGCTGCGTGCCTGCTGCGTGCCAGTCATGTGCCCATCATGTGCCCATCATGTGCCTGCCAGGATGGACGCTGAGCTTCTGTGTCTGCTCTGCTGCACCGGGCCGCCAATGCAGCAGAACAGGAGCAGGGATAGTCCCCCAGCATGGCAAAACCTCTCACCCCACTACTTGGCCCCATATTTCTGCCCCAGGCTGAGATTTTGGGAGAGCAGAGGAGGGTGATTTTTTTCCAGCAGAATCCTGACACTTCTGCGAAAGACAAAGATAAAGCACCTTGTGCACACATAAATATTTTAGCAGCTGCTCCTTTAGCTTTCTCCCAACAGAGAGCTGAGAGGACACGCTGCATGGCAAGGACGTTGCTTCTGCCTTCATTGCAGAAATCCCCTTTTCAGCAAAATTATACCTTGCTGACAAAAACACTGGTTTGGATATAGTCACAGGGATCTGCCTGAGCACCCGGAACGTTCCCGAGCCTGCCCGACTGCACCACCTGGCACAGCTCAGCTCAAGGTTATGGCACCAAGGCTGCATCCCCAAGCATCCCCCATCCCCACCTTCCCAGTGCTGTGCCAGGGTCTCAGAACAGGTTAATCCACACTCTGCCCTCTGGCACTGTGCCAAAAACATCACCACACCCCACCCTGGGGAGCATTCAGACCTTCTCACCTCTGCCTTTGCTATCAAAGGTGGCCATGATGCCCAGGCCGGGCATCCTGAACTGGTGCCAGTGCCCAGCAACTGTTCCAGCACCACAAGTGGTTGGCAAAGCCTCACAAAAAAAGCCCCCAAAATGCAAATGCTCCCTGGTTTTATGCCCTGAGTGAAATGCCAGCATGGGCAGGATGCCAGCTCCAAATCCCTGTCCTTGCTGTCACCCTCAGTTAATTGCTGGGAAGACCTGAACACCACCCGGCAGGACCTGGGGGAGCCGTCTGTGTGTCCAAGCTGGGTGGAAAATGCTTTCCTCATCTTTTCAAACAACATTTCAATCCCACGCTGGGAAACACTACCCGGGGATGTGAGCAGACCCTTGATGGCCCTTGCACCCCTGGACAGGGGGAAGGGGGAGGCCTGGGAAAGACCCAAGCCAGAGGCAGAGCTTCAAGCAGGAGCCCCACTGGCTGCCATGCCTGTGAGGCTGTTTGTTATTTTGAGATGTGGTTTTCTCTCTGTTTGTGGATAGAAATTCCACCCTGGACTTAAAATCCCCCAACAAACCACCACTTTGTTGATTTGTTTTTGCCAAACAGGCCTTTTCTAAAGCACAACATCCCTTGCTGCTCTGTGAGCTTGTCCTTCCCCCTCTGCTCACCAAATCGTCTGAACTATTGCCCATGAGCGCTTCCACTGCAGGAAGCCTCTCAGCTGGGAACAGCATGAGACACAAGGGGGCAGGAGGGGCCTGAGCACCACCTGTGCCCCAAGGTGCCCCCAGGTGTGCTCACCAGTGCCTCACTTACTATGTGCCATGGGAGCCGGGGTGGCAGAGGCACTGCCCAGTCTCGAAGTGGCACTGGCCGTTGACGCAGTCGCTGCAGACGAAGGCGCAGTTCTCCCCATATGTCCCGTTCCGGCACTTGGTTTCACACCTGGGAGGGATGAGGGAAAGTGGCTGGAGCACCCATGGCACTTGGGGACCTCCAGCATCCCTCCACATGCACGGAGACAGGGCTGTATATCACCGTGGTGGCTTGTGGTTTCTGAAGTCAGCAGAGGGGTACAGGCATGGACTGAGCCCACTGACATGGCCATGGGACTGGAGGGAGCCTGCGAGACCCCTGCCCTATGCCCCTTGGACTCTGGGTGCTTGCAGTGGGGCTCAGCACTCAAGCTGGGATGCTCTCCTGCAAACTCTAGTGCCCAGGATTGGTTCCAGGGCTGCAGAACCCTTCAGTGACCCTGTTCCTTGGGAGAATCAGGGAAGCCAGGCACTGCTCTCCCAGAACCCAATGCTGCACCCAGCCGCACTCACCGGTCTCCGATCCAGCCTGGGTTGCAGTGGGAGCATTTTCCATTGATGTGATTGCAGGTGTGGCCGTCCTTGCAGGGGGGACAGAGCTTCTCGCAGCCCTCTCCGTAGAAGCCGGGTGAGCAGGGCTGGTCGCACTTGGTGCCGTTCCAGCCCGCCTCGCACGTCAGGCAGCGCCCATCGGCCACGGTGCACGGCTGCAGGCTCTTGCACTGCCCACACCTAAAATGGCCGAGGGGAACCCGTCACCCAGCAGACCCCAAATCCTCCTGCTGCCACCTCCCACCAGTGCCGGATCAGACCCGGCAGGGCTGGCCACTCACCGCCTCCTGCAGCCTTGGCCATAGAAGCCGGCCGGGCACGGCTCGCGGCAGTACTTGCCCCGGTAGCCTGGCTCGCAGGTGCAGGTCCCGTCCACCTGGTTGCACTTGCCCTTGTAGCACTGGCAGTAGCGGTCGCAGCGGGGCCCGAAGGTCCTCTCCCGGCACTGGCAGCGCCCTGTGAACTGCTCGCAGGGCGAGTTGTTGCAGGAGCACTGGTTGTTGCAGCCACGGCCCCACCAGCCGGGCTGGCACAGGCAGTTGCCCGTCTGCTGGTCACACTGAGAGTTGTGGCTGCAATAGCAGGAGCTGGAGCACTGCGGGCCCCACCAGTTGGGCTCGCAGGTGCATTTGCCCGTCTTCTGGTCGCACTTGCCATGCTTGCAGAGGCAGATGTTCTCGCACTTGGGGCCCCAGCGGTTGAGGTTGCAGGTGCACTGGCCCGTCACGTCCTCGCACTGCCCGTTGGGGTGGCAGCTGCACATTTCCTTGCAGTCAGGACCCCAGAACTGCCGGGGACACTCTGTGGGGAGAGCCATCAGCCTCAGCACTGCCCAGGGGGACAACCCCACCACCAGGCACCAATGGAGACCCCCAGTCCCAACAGCACCTCTTGACCGCAGTCCTCTTTCTCCTCCCCCCAGTGCACCGGATCTAAGAGGAGGCCCTGGCAAAGGGACAATGCCCTGGGAACAGAGCCAGGGGACAGGCAAGGGCAGAGCAAGAGCACTCACAGCTCCATCCCTGATGATCTGCTCTGGAAAGTTACCCCAGGATGAGCCAGGTCCACCCCGGTGAACCCCCTGAGGACACAAAGGCACCTGCCAGTACTCACTGGTGTCGCAGTTGGCACCGAAGTAGCCGTGGCGGCAGCGGCACTCGCCGGGCCTGACGCACACCTCGTTCTCCTTGCAGGTGAAGTTCCCCTCGCACACGGCTGGACAGATGGACAGACAGCAGGCATGAGCACCAGTGCTTGCTCCCTAAAGCCCTCCAGACCCCTCCAGAGCAGAAAAAGGGCTGTGCAGTGACCCTCTGAGTCCTGCTGAGCTGTGGCACTGTGACCATCCTGGCGAGCAGCTGCCTGGGCTGGATGGGACCCTTGCCAGAAAAATGCCACCAGCCTCCTGTCACCCAGCTCAGCTCCATCTCTGCCACCCAGATAGGATGCCACCCATCCTGGCCACCAGCCTCCTGCCACCCAGCCAAGCCCTGTCCCTGCCAGCGGCTGCACCCAATGGTGTCGTCCCATGCCCAGCTCTGCATTGCCACAGGGGAGAAGGGGACAGGGAGTGGAGGGGTTGTAGGCACTGCCATCCCAGCACTGCCTCTCCCACGTGGCCACCAGCACCCAAAGGCCACCAGCCCCTCTCCTGCTGAGGGGACCTCAGGCTGAGGCCGATGCCTGGAGCCAGGCAAGGGCAGGACGTGGGACAGGCAGCAGGGACAGGCAGCACCGCAGTGCAGGCAGAGCTCACAGATCCTGCGCTGCCCTGGACAAGCTTCCTTAGGCACTGGGAGAGGGACAGACAACCACCCATCCCAGCCACCTTACCTGGGAGTTGTTAGACTTACGGTGATGGATATTATAGAAACCCCTAAAATAGACAGATTACACAGGTTAGGAGCAGTGAGTCTAAAGGTTAGAGCAGGACAGGGGGGCAGGAGATGGGGACAGCTCGCTGTGGGACCATCCTCCCCCAACTGTCCTGGCAGATCCTGTCCTTCTCCCTTCCAAAGGGGCCACATCCTGTTCCCAATGCATGCAGCGAGCGGTTACAGGGCTCATGCACAGTGGGTTAGTTGGTTATGTGGGCTTTGGTCCCAGCTGCAGAGTGCCACCTCCAGCTCTCCTGGGGTATGGTGAGCCCTGTGGCCAGACAAGACTGTGGGGAAGCCCCAAAGCAGCTGCCTTCATTGTGGTGGCAGTGCAGGGAATGATGCTCCCAGGGTTTTGTGCTGAGCATCCATGCTGGGCTCACTGTGGCCCCCAGTAAAGAGCTGTGAACCTTGTACAGCCCGAGTCCAAGCTCAGTGGTCTTTGTCAGCCCCAGCAGCCTCTCCCCAGTGGGGCCACGATAGACACGTGCCTGGTCTGGGCAGCTTCGGCTTCACCGGTGGCTCTGCCTCAGCTACCCACACTGCTGAAGCATCTGTGGGGAATCTCAGTCCCATCCCTGCAGCTGCACCTTCACCCCGGGGGGCACTTCACTGTCCCTTGGGACCCTGAGCTGCATCCCCAAGTCCTTAGACCCAGAGCTGGCTGGTAAGGAGAGAAAGCCCCACAGCTCTGTGACCCCTGACACTGGGGCTGAGCATCCATTCCATCCACACGGTGCTGGCTTGGAGCACTGCAGGGAGGCAGGACTCTGGCTGCAGGTCCCCAGGACAGAGGGGCCCAGCCACGGGACACATCAGGGTGGCCCCTGACAGTGGTGCTGAGGCCAGGAGGGCTTAGTGAAGGATGGGCAGAGCCCAGTGAAGCAAAATGCCGGTGTTTACCTATTAAACACTCGCTCCCTTGTTGCCTCCATCCCAGGCAGCACACGAGCACCGAGGAGCTGCAGGGGTAAAAAAAGCATCACAAATAGTTACAACTCTCAGAAAGTCCTGGTCCTTCTCAAAAACCCACCAGGAGCACTGAAGTCCTGATGGTGAGAGGTCCTGCTGGGGGCTTCTACGCCTCCAAAGGGGAAGAGGGGAAGGAGAGCTGTTGACTCCTCCGCCAGCACACAGTGAGTTAATGGATCTGCTGGGGGATCCCATGGATGCCCCACCAGCCACTAAGGTGATGCCTGGAGTAAGAACAGGACCAGTTCCTCCCATTAATAAGGAGTGATGAAAAAGTAAAAGTCAAGTTTGCAACCTCTACAAAAAAAAAAATCCAAAGACCCCCCACAAAAGCTGGGAAAAAAAGGGAAGGTTCTAAATGTCCCAGGGGAAAACATGACTTGAATCCCAGGCTTGGCGCTTGGTGGCCTGGGAACGGCACCCCAAAGGCAGGTTGGAACCACCTGGCTGGAATAGCTGGAACACAGCCAGCTCCCAGGGAATGTCCCTATGTACAAGCAGGGGGATGCCAACTGCAGGCAGCTGGAATGTGTCCCTGAGCTCTTGAGAGTCCTGGAGTGCCACCACCTCCAGGGAGTACCAGGCACAGGATCATCAGGCAGGATGTTTTTGGCACAAGCTTGACCAGGATGGGGGCTCAGACCCACTCAGAAGCTCAGACCCACTCAGAAGCTCAGCCAGGGATGCTCAGCTCTCTGCTGGGAAGGGACACGTGGTGACACCTCACCCACACTTTGTCAAAGAACCCCCTCAAGCAAATGTTTGGGGGCTCACGATGCTGCAATTGTGTGTGGGGAGTACACTCCCCATGACCCCACAGAAATCCCTGTTTGTAGACCCCTGCTCATCCCAGGAGCCACCCACTCATCCTCAGGGTGACCCACACTGCCTGGTCTCACAGAGAGAGCGATGCTGGAGGGTCACAAACAGCACAGGCGGATGCTGCAGTCAAGGAAAACTTCACCCGGGCTGGTCCGGCGGCGCAGCCTGGAATGCATTTGGCTTTTTCTTTTTTTTTCCTCTTTTCCTCTTTATATGTAACAAATGCAGAAGAGGAGGAGACAGCGAGGAAGTATTCGCTAAAAACCCAGCGCAGTCACAGGACCACGTCTGGCTGCCAGACCGCCTCGTCCTGGGGCCGGGGAGGGAGCTGCCAGCAGCCCCTCGGCCAAAGCGGGGTCCTGGGGCCACAGCTCCCGCCCCGGCCCCTCGGCGGGCAGCACCCGCATGGCCCAGCCAGCAGCACCGTGTCCCCCTTTTCGTGGCGGACAGTGAAAAGTTGGAAAGGAGGCAGAGAAGAACCACAAAAATGATTCAAGGCCTGGAAAAAATGCCTTGCAGCCGGAGCCCAAAATAGCTCCATCTATGCAGCCCGTGGAAGCAGCCGCAAGATGCTGCAATGGCAGTGGCACAAACGCCCCCCACGGGGACCCCAGGGCTCAATGCGGGGCTCTGCTCCCGCCGAGTGTGCGAGGGGATGCATGGGGTTAGTGGCAAAGGGGGCCAACCACCAAATCACCTACCCGAGGACTGGGTGGGCTGGAGTCAAGGTCCTTTTCTGCAAGAGGCTTCAGGCTGGGCCCCCCAAAAAGCTTTGCCAGCTGTGCTGGGATACACAGGTACAGGTGGGGAAGGGTCCATGGTGCTCCTGCCCTGCCATGGCATGGCCAAAGCCTCACTGTTCCGCCTGGGGTTGCTTTCACCACTCCACCCTTTAGAAATTCAGTTTGGTGGCTTTTAGAATGAAACCATCACAGGTTTGCAAGAGAAAACCCTTCCACCTGGAAAACCTGCCCCTAACAGCCCAGCCTGGCTGCCAAAAAGGGCATTATGGGGAACGTGCCAAAAAGTATCCTTTGTGATGAAAGCCCTGAGCTGATGGCGGGGAGCTGGGAGTTACTGGAACATGGTGGCAGGAGGTAAAAACTTCTGCCACCAGCTGGAGGAGGTGAGCAGCACCACGACCACCCCCAGCTGGGACCCAGCCCACCGCGTCACAGGATTTGGGCTCATCTGTTCCCTGATAGCTAATCTCTCCTTCCCCGAGTCTGCTGATGGCCTCCCACACCCTGCTCAGCCCCCACCTCATTTATCAGAAGCTTTGACAGCAAATTAACTTGGTCCTGTGGCAAGGAGAGGTAGCAGGATGTGGCACTGTGAAACCATTGCTCCTAAAGGACTGGTCCCAGAGCACAGCCAGCCCACGGAGGGTCAGTGCTGGCTGCAGGCCACCAGTGCTCATCAGGGTGTGGGACTAAAAGGTGTTTCATGGCCTCAGCTCCTTGACAAAGGGCTTGCTCCATGTGCCCCCTGACCAGTGGAAAAGGAAAACTGGGAGATGTGTTTAAAAGCTTGCTTCCGACCCACACGGATACGGCACTGCAGACATCCACAATGCAAATACTTTCTTTCCTTCAAAGCACGACAAATGCCGGGAAAAAAAGAATGAAAAGCTGCCTCTGAGCTGTGGCAAGGGCTTGAGACCTCAGCTGATGTGGAGGAAAAGGAGTGGGATGTGGGCAGAGCTGGAGCTGCCACCTGCAGGGACAAGTCCTCCATGCCAGTCTTGCCCCCGGCCCATGGCCATGTCCTGCTCATGCTGAGCATCACTGGGATCTCAGCTAATGATCCCAGGCTTTTCACAGAGGTAGAATATTTTTCTTGTTGATTAGTATCCTACACTGCTCCCTGAAATCACTTTACCAATGGATTTGAGGCAGGAGGGGTGGCTCCTCACCCTGACCAGCACAGCCTGCCCTGAACAATGAGGAGCAGGCTCACATCCTGGAAGCAGGAGCAAGACTCTGGAGCTCAGCTGGGAGCTGCTACCTGTGGCCCCATGTGAGACCACCTGGCTCAACCCAGTGGATGGAGCTGTAGAGGAGCCCTGCGGACACTCAGCACACCCCTGGTGCTCAGAGAACCACTGGCACCTTCCCCATCCCCAGTGCTCCTCCATCCGTGCCCCGCTGCTCCTTCCAAGCATCACCCCAGTGCTAATCCTCCTCTGTGTCACCCATCACTTGGTGCCACCCAGCTGGCACACAGTGCTCTTGGGACTACTGGGTCCCAGGCACTGGCACTCCCCAGCTGATGCCAGCTGCAGCTCCCTGACCCCAGCCTCAGGGTGCAGACAGACAGACAGACATCCCCGGGGCAGGCAGGCATAGGATCATGGGCATAAATAGAAACCCCTCAGGCAGAGAAAAAATAAAAGACCAAAGATTGGAAAAGAGAATGTCAGCAAGAGAGCAGGACAGGACAAAGCAGTGCCCAGGCTGTCACGACTGGTACCTTTGATCACACCAATGGGCAACCAGTTGTCAAAGAGCTTCAAATTTAAGGACAAGTTGAATTTAGGACACGAAACGCGAAAGAGCCCCAAATCTGACCTTTTCTTCTGCCCTAAATTATTCCTTGAATTGCTACTTGGGGGCCAGGTCTCCTGAGCCCTCTGAAACCCATGGTGGTATCTCCACAGGATGTCTGGAAGGGCTTCGCAGAGCCAAGGGTCCAACCAGCAGCTCCACCAGCCTTGGGTGGAGGACATTGGGACCTCCTCCCAAAGCCACCTCCAGGCCCACTGCCTGTGGCCCCAGGTACAGGGCAGGACCTGCAGCACCAGGGCCTTGGGGCCACTGGGGTGGGTTTGGATGGTGACATATGGGGTGTCCTCCATGTCCATTGTACACAATAATGATGGCAGTGGGTGCCAAGTGGGTGGGTGGGGAGGGAAGAAGGGTTTGCAGAAGGGTGAGGGATGGAAAATTATGCAAACATCATCTGAGCTTCCTTGGGACTGTCCCTGCCCCACCATCCACAGCTTCCAGGCTGCCTTCAGGTCCCATTCCTGCTGGAGGATGGACACCACCAACCTGTCCCACTCAACAGCCATGCCTCTTACATACCCCATGGCACCCACGGCTGGCACAGTGAGTGAATCCGAGCCCTGTGGTGCTGTTGCAGCATCTCCCCCACCTTCATCCAGTGGGGATGAGGGGGTCCTTCTGCAAGGGGGAGCACCCAGGCACTCCATCCCCAGCACGTGGGGCAGGATACAAGGAACAGGGTGGGGACACTGCACAAGTTCCCTCTGTCACCCCAAGATGTAGTGGCAGCATTGCTGTGCAGGTCACGGGCAGCCAAGGAGGGACGGCTCCCTGTCGAGGAACAGCACGGGTGGGAGCTGTGGCCATTCTGGCTCGTGAAATGCCTCCTTAGGAAACTCCGGCTGTAATTTGAGGAGGGGGCACCAGCGCCCTGTGGCCCTGCTGAATGGAGCCATTATGCGGCCCCTCTTGCTCACAGCACATGTTTTCCTTGTGGACTCATCTGACCTCACGGGCAAGATGTGAAGGTGCATTTATGGCCTGGGCCCCCCATCAAGCGCAGGGGATCCAGCTCTGCCAGGCGGGAGGCAGCGGCTGTGGGCTCTCTCCCCCTTTGCCGGGGCCAGCCTGGCCCAGGAGCCTGGGCAGCACTGAGCCTGAGCACCGCAGAGAAGCTCGGCTGAGGTGATGCTCTGCACAGGGACCTGTGGGACACGGAGAGCACTGGGAGCGGGGACAAGTCAGTGCCACCTCCTGAGACCCTGCCCCAGCCAGGCAGGCAGGATGTGACCGCCGGGACAGCTAGACAATGCCAGCACTCACATTCTGAAGCCAAACACGAGGGTCCTGGGGCTGCCAACTCCACAATCCCCAGCAGCCTGGGGCAGCTCCACCATGATACCCAGAGCATCCTGTATCCCACCAGCCCAGGCTCAGCAGTGCGACCGGCCCCCGGGGGGATGCGGGACCGGCCCCCACAGTGCAACCCGATCCCTGGAGACACCCAGGACCGGATCCCCAGCGCAGATCCTGCCCCAGGGATGCAGGTTTGCCCTCCATCCCTCTCACGACTCCATACCCAGAGACAACCAAACCCAGCTCACTACAGCAGAACTGGCCCCGGGCATCCAGGACTGGCTCCGGAGGCATCCAGGACCGGTTTCCCGCAGCCCCCCGGGGATCAGGACCAGCCCCCACGTCCCCGGCCCCCTCGGGCTCAGCTCCTCACGCTCTCCCCGCCGCCGGCTCCCCCCGCCTCAGTCGCGCACAGCACGGACTTTGTCTTGGAAGGCGCCCAGCGCCGCGGCTGCCCGGGATGGGGGATGGACCGGCGAGTCCGTCCCGTCCCGTCCCGTCCCGTCCCGTCCCGTCCCGTGGTCCCGGCCCCGGCCCCGAACGGTGCTGGGGGTCCCGTCCCGCCCCGCACACCTGCCCGCCCCCGCTCCTACCC
>VZTI01000920.1:70031-97991 GCA_013397865.1 Struthidea cinerea
TCCATCCATCCATCCATCCATCCATCCATCCATCCATCCATCCATCCCTCCCTTCCTCCATCCCTCCATCCATCCATCCATCCATCCATCCATCCATCCATCCATCCATCCATCCATCCGTCCATGAACTGGGTTTGCATGGCTAGGTTTTGGTAGCAGGGAGGCTCTAGGGTTGGCTGCTGGAAGCCTCCCCCATGCCCAGCAGAGCCAATTCCAGCTGGCTCCAGGATGCACCCGCCACTGGCCAAGGCCGAGCCCAGTGGTGACAGTGGTAGCAGGACTTGTGACCCTGTGGGTGACCCACATGGGAGCAGCCTGTTCCTGAAGGACTGACCCTGTGGAGGGACCCACGCTGGAGCGGGAGGAAGCAGTGGCAATGTGTGGTAGGGATCAAAACCCTGTCCCCCTGCACTGATGGGGGAAACAGGTGTAGAAATCAGGAGTGAAGTTGAGCCCAGGAAGAAAGGAGGGGGTGGGTGGAAGGTTTAAGATTTGGGTTTATTTCTTGTTGTCCTACTCTGATTTGATTGGCAATAAATCCTATTTTCCTCAGTCAAGCCTGTTTTGCCTGTGGTGGTACTGGATGGGTGATCTCTGCCTGCCCTTATCTTTATCCAGAAGCCTTTTGTTATATTTCTTGTCCTCTGTCCAGCTGAGGAGAGCAGTGATGGAGAGGCTTCGGTGGGCACCTGGTGTCCAGCCAGAGCCAACCCACAACAATCTGTTGCCTGTAGCGGTGGGAAGTGGGAAAAGGGACTGTGTATCCTGCAAAACCCTTGGAGCCAAGGGGGCAGGGGTGCACAGTCCAAAGCACATCCGAAGGGGCTGTGGAAGCCTGGAGAGGCCACAGCTGCAGCCCCATGCAGCAGCCAGGGGAAAGTCAGCAGGAGGCTGGGATGGGGACAAGAACTCAGCCGTGGGCTGGGAGGTGGAAGTAAGCCAGAAACTGTGGGCAGTCAGAAGCACCAGAAGACAATTTCCCATCCCAAGAATGTGAAATCATGCTCTGTGTCATTTTGTGCAATTTTTTCTGCAAGTTTGTGGCCTCTGCAATTGATACTTAATGAATACCTCAGGAAACATGATTGCAGTAGCCCTCCGGCTGCAAAAATGTCATCACCAGGCCTGCCATATCCTTGGGGCAGTGGGGACTGTTCTGCTGGGACGGTTCGCCCAGCACAGCCTTTTTCACTCCATGTCCTTGTTGGTTGTGCCCATCATCTGTGACCACTGGATCTGGACTGGGAAGCGATGGCCCGTCCCCATGGTGACCATGCCAGCCCAGAGGGGTGCTGGAAGGGACTCTGCCCTGCTGGGAGAGGTGGCAATGCCCATCATTGTGAGCTGTCCTTCTGTCCTGCCCCTCACCTCTCTGCAAGGTCTGAGAGAAGAGCAGGCTCTGCCCTTTGTCTGGCACAGACTGGGCAGTGTGGGACCCTGGGCCACAAGCACCTGTCTGGGGGCATCTGCTGCTTGTGCCACCAGGCAGGGCAGAGCTGGCCCCTGACCCAGTGGGCTGCAAGGGCTGCCCAGTCCTGCCCTGGGAAGAGCATTGGCTCAGAGGGCCACACGTCACATGTGTGACCTCAAAAGGGAAACGCTAAGCTGCTCTGCTTTGGGAGAAGCTTAGCATGTAAAGCTGATTTCAACAGCTTTTGCCTAAAGTTTTAAGACCCGTCACTAATCAGCAGCTGGTTTATGGCTGTTGTAAAAGATCAGAAAAAAATAAAGAAATCTCCCAAAGTTGGGGGAGCGCTTCCCAGCTTCCGCATCCATCACGGCCATGCCGACATTTACGAGCGCAGGGAGCCATAAATCCACACGGGGCTGACATCGGCCTGGGACTCAGCGCTGAAGGGGAAGTGTTGTGTCTGAATCTGTGTCCTGCCCTGGGAGAAACTTCATTAATGCTTTGCACAGGGAGACAGACACATCCAAGCCCTGGGACATTCATCCCCAGATTTTGCAGGCTCTCCTGCCCACTCCTGCTACAGCCTGGCACTCCTGGTGTGTGGTTTTATGCTCCTGAGCCTCCTTGGGGCAGGAGATTCGGGTGTTTTGTTGGGAGGGGGAATAGGAGGTGGCACATTTTGCTGTGATTTTGGTTACTCTCCTGCCTCCTCTGATTTGTGGAGCAGTTCTGGTGCAAACTACCTCTCTCCTCAGCCTTGAAATTGAACGGAAGAATTTGGTCCAGGGGGGTCCTTGGTGCATAACTGCTGCTTCGCTGGACAGAGCTGCTCTGCCTCAAGTTCTGGGATGCTCTGGGCCATGGGGAAAATTGCCTTCAAGGGATGGCCATGATCTGAGGTGTCACTTTTTAGACTACAAGCACTTCTGTGGGTAGCAGGTGCAGACACTGTTGCCATAGGAATCTGCTGGGGAAGGCTCCCAGCCCTGCACTCCAGGCCTGTGGTAAAATTCAGCCCAAGAGGGTCTTGTGGGCAGCACAAGTGTCCTGGCTCCTGACTTTGGGCACAGCTCGGACCTCCTGGGGCAGCGGGAGCTGCAGCTGGGAGTGGAGGAGCTGGAGTGATCTCATCCAGCCCCTAGTGCTGGGGCTGGACATGTCTGTGGGTCTGCTCAGCCTGGTGCAAACCTGAGCTGAGCCTGTTGGCAGCAGAGACCGGAGCCAGCCACCTCCCCTGGTGCTGTTTCAGAGCACTCTGTGTGCACAAACCTTGTGCATGGTGGTTATCACCTGCACTGGCCAAGCCTCCTCTCCTCTGAGTGCAGCACCTTGGTCCTTTCCCTGTCAGCCACGGAGCAGGAGCAGGAAGGAGCATGGGGCAGCTGAAGTGAGGGGAAGGCCAGGGAATGCTCCATCCCCAGCCTGGTGAGCACAGGCTGAATGAGGTGCCTGTGGAAGCCAGTGATGTGTGGCAAGGATGCCTTGGCCACCATTGAGGCGATGTGCTCGCTCAGCCACCAGCTCCAGCAGCCCTGCCTCTGGGGCAGGACCTCACTCCATTGCCTTGGAAAATATTTTCTCTGCACACCTAAGGAAACCATGTGTGTGTGAGTGCAGGGGAGAGGCCTGAGGTGTCCCCAGCCACCGCCTTGCTCTGCTTAAACATAAATTGACATCTTGTAGGAGAGCTGTCCAGAATAGTGAGTAATTATAGCTCACCCCGAATCTCAAGCGAATGTGGGCACATCAGCTCTCTTACAAATCACTGCAAAGGCCTCACAGATTATGCTCTTCTTCCCCTCCGTTATAGGGCTGCATTTGTGCTGTAAACAGTAAAAACAGCAAGTGTTGTTATTAATGAGGATGTGCTGCAACTGCTGACTCGGAGGCACAGCTCGTCTCCATATGATCATTGCAGTTGAAGGACAATACCAGTATTTTATGTTTCTCACAGTTATTGTTCATCAAATGTTTATGAAAATGCATAATGACTGCGTATGATGAGCGCGCTTTTCAATAACGGGAGTGAGATGAACACCCGTGTGAATTTCCAATCCAAATAAGTAAGACCATTAAATTAATAGCTTAATTACACGATAAATTTCAAAACATTTCCTAGAATGCTTTTTATTTTTGTTTAACCTAACAACATGTTTAGCTGCAACTCTTTCTGGGATTCGTGTAATAAGCCTGCAGCAGTGGTGATGCTTCCCCGAGTCTCAGTTTGTATTTTTATTGCTGTTCTGGAGGGTGCCAAGGGTGGGGTCCTGCTGCTGTGTGGTGCCACGGCACACACCAGGCTGAGGCTGTGTGATCACAGACAGGCTCCGAGAGGGCTCTGGATTCCTGCTCCCAGAAATGCTGAATGCATTACGGTGCTGATCTCTATCCAGCAGGACCTGCGTGGGTTTATTCTCCCACTCACACACTCTGAGGTGCTCCCTGCCGGCTCAGGGCCCTGCACAGGCTGTGCAAGTCAGATTCAATAGTGCATCTTTCAACCAAGCAATTGCTGTTAATTACCTTCCCTTTCTCACTGCAGCTGTCCAGCTTCGTGCCAAGTCCTTGTGGTGCCATTCCCAGCTCTGAGTCGGTGACTGGATCCTCTGGCTGAGGACGGCACCTCCACTTTGTCAGGGCTGTTGATGAAGTGGGAGATGAGCTGCAGGAAGGGCTGGAAAGAGAGTGGCTGGAAAAGCTGCCTTGGCCTGGGCAGTGAGGGGCAGGTGCCCCAGTGAGCTACCTGCTGAGCAGGAGCCCTTGCTTTGGGAGAGCTGTGCTGGTGAGAGACAGGAATTTGGGTGAGAGCAGCACATAGAAAAGAGCCTGTGGTACAGTCAGTCACTAGGATGAGTCAGACCAGAAATGAAAGATGTGCATGAACAGCTTAATTAAGGATCTATCAGATTTGGTGTCACTGACAATCTCCTCCCAAGGAGCTGTCAGGGAGCCTTGGGTCTCTGCCCCACTGTGCTTTGAGGTCAGTGGAGAGAGGGGCTGAGAGATGCTGTGAGCTAAATCCTGCAGGTCTGAGTGTGTGGGAGCTGCTGGGGCGGTGATCCTTCCTCCACATCTCCTTCCCTTGGCCCTGCCCATGTCCTCATCCCCTTGAAGCCACATGTCCCTGGGCACCTCCAGTTCCTCCTGCACGTTCCTCGTGGTGCCTGCTTACCCAAAAAACCAGTGCTCACACCATGGCCCAAGAAAACTCTCTGGGAATGGTCTTGTAGCAGTTTTGGGAACAGCCAGTGGTGTCCCATCACTGTCCTCTCATGGATGGGCTCGGGGCTTGGCCTGTGCATATCACTTTGGAAGGCTGGGGCAATTTCTCTCCAAATCCATGAGAAAAACTAGGAATTGGGGTATTTTCTATTCCTTTTCTGGCTGAACTATCAGTGGAAATGTCCCTGCATGCAGTTAATGTGTCAGGCAGGGAGATTTGAGGCTTGTGCTACTCAGCAGATCTGCTGAGCACTCTCAGCCGTGGGTATGTCAGTAACAACCAACGCCCCACAACAGCAGCAGGGCCTTGCAGCAGCTTCTGAGAGGCATCATGCAATTAGCTGAAGCTTCTGTAAACTATAAATATATAATTAGAGTCTGTCTAACGAGTTATAGTGGTGGAGGGGTATGTGTGTGCACAGTTCCTGGGCACAAACTCCTCCCTGGCTGAGAGCAGCACATTCCAGCAGTGTCGCGGCGTTTATGGCCCACTTAATATTCCGCTTGCAAAAAGGTGTTTTATTAAATGACAATTTGAAACTTAATTGTATTAATTTTCCATTGATTGCATATCTAATTCTAAATGAACTCACTGGCAACTCACTTCCCTGCTGCACATTGAATTAATCTCAACAGTTGATATAGTTGCAAACACAACGTGGAAGGAGTCACGAGCTTGTCACCCGCCTGTCACCCACTCCTGCAGGTGCTGAATACTCACCCTTTGCACCCAAAGATCAGGGCCAAGGCTTTTGCTCTGCACGGGAGGGTGCTCTTGGGGGTTTCCATCCTGTCAGGGCTCTTGGCCTGACCTTGGCTCTTGGCTCTTGGTCCTCTGCTTGTTGAGATCCTGTTGGAGGCTCATGAGTCATGCTAGACATGCCAGGCTGGTCACAAATAGTCACCCCATGGTTGCTCCAGGGATGGCCAAACCCCTAAAGGAGCAAGATTGCTCTGCTCTTGCTTGGAAGCAAGAAGTGCCGCTGGCCAGGACCTTCTTTGTGTCCCTGGATTTCTCTTCTGTGCTTTACCATGGGGCTGTAGCTCTCTGTCCATGGCCACCACTGGCCTCGAGCCCTTCCAGGCCCTGCTGCCCTGGTGGTACCCCCATGTGTACAGGCACTGGGGTGCACAGTGCCTGTACAGGTGGGTGCACACCCCAGGGGTGCACAGAAGGGGGGGATGGATTGTGAAGAGCCAATGGAGTGATCACAGCTGCTCTGCCATCAGCCACAGCTGCTGCTGCCTCCCTTGGTGGGTCCTTCTGTGCCGTCTGCCCTAGGGTTGTCCTTGTCACCAGGAGCTGTGCTGGATCAGTGGCCCTGCCTGGTGAGCTGGACTCTCTGGGGTAAGATCCATGATATGGGAGGATCCATGGCACAGCTGACATTCCCTCCTGCAAGCACAAGAATGGGCCCAGATGTTTCTCCAAACAGGCTTTGAGGTGTGGGAGATGCTGTGCAGCCCCTGCCCCTCAATACTCTCATGTCCCCTGATGGTGGATCCAGAAGATGAGCTGAAGAACATCACCAACAGCTTCTTCATCCCTAGTCCATCCACGGGCTACTCCAGATGCTCTTGTGACTGGAGAAAGGAGAGGTTCCCAAGAAGAACCATTTGCAGGTGCCAGGAGAGGACCTTGCTGAGTCCATGAACATCACCATGGGCTGTTCTCAGTGCTCTGCTGCCCTGGACCCTCCCCAGCCCCAAATCCGTGTCCTCCTAATGAAAACAAAGAGCGCGTCTCACTTAGGGACACTCATGCTCTGGTTCCCACTCCCACAGAAGCTTCCCCATCCACACCAGCTAGGAGAAGAGGCATGGGCAGGTCCCCAGTCCCAGTTTCCTGGATGGGTAGGGTGGTGGTGGGAGCCTGCAGGGAAGGTGTGAGCTGTCTAGTAGCCAGAATGGGGGTGGTGGCCCTTCCCTTCGAAGGGAGATGGGACAGCACTGGCTGGGGGACTGTGGGATAACAGCCTGTGTGGAGAGCAGGCACATAGAGGGGTCTCTGGGGTGCAGGGGTGGGTACTCTCGGCCCTAAGGACTGGAACGGCCACAGGAGCTGGGCAGTGTCCTGGCCCCAAGCAGTGTGCCCATGCTCCTGCTGCGCCCCAGCTCAGCATCTCTGCAGAACACGGCGATCGTTACTTTTATAGGCACTACAGCAGCCATTGCTGTATTCGAATGGAGGCTTCTTAAGGTTTAGTATCATTAAATACAGATGCAACTTGTGTTCCTAAAGCCATAATGCCCCTTCCTGTTACTGCCTCACAATTAACTGGGCTATAAAGCTTTCAAACATATTGCAGGCACTAATTCAACTGGATGGTGAAGAAACACGGTTTTATTGGGCAATTACAGTGCTTGGAACATGTTCCAGTCTGCGCGGTACCTTCCCAATAGGAACAGGGGCTGCCAGGCCATGTCACTGAGAAAGGTCCAAAGGTGTCATCCAAATGGCCGTGTCTCCAGGCTGCAGGGATGGTTTTATTTACATCTTAATAAAAAGCTCTCCAGGAGTGATGAGAGCTCCACGATCTGTACAAGTTGGGCTGGACCATCCCCTCTGCACCTCTGTTCTGCTGCTGCCCAGCCACCCCCACCTCGCTGCTGCTGCTGCTGCTGTTAATCTGCTGATCCTGCTGCTCACAGTTCAGCTTCAGATTCCTGGGCTATGCCCTCTACACTCAGCCCACACCCAGTGCTTTGGTCTCTGGAGAGCTGGGTGAAGAATCCCTCCATTCTCCTGCTCCTGCCGTGCTCTGGGGGTGCTCAGGTTTCTGGGCAGAAGGAGCAGTAGGGACACAGCAGCTCGCTGGGTCTTGGTCTCGTGTTCTCTCCTGTTCTCTCTCCTGTTCCTTCAGCAGGGTCCTGTCCTGGCTCCAGGGTTCACTTGGAAAGGGTGAAAAAAGGTGCTGAGCTGGGTGCTCCTGGGCTGCCAGGGGAGTAGGAGAGTCTGGGAAGCTGTGAGGGGCCCTGGGACCATTGCTCTGATGGCTCCCAGGTAGGAGAGGATCCTTATCTCCTAACAGACCTGCAGACTGTGCAATAATGATGCATGGGCAAGGACCTTGCTCATCAGATGGGAAATGCAAAGCCGTTTATGGTGCAGTCAGAATTCCCTAAATCCCAGCACCCAACAGGATATCACATCCTAGAAACAGGAAAGATGTTCCCCACAGTGTCCCCCAATCACCTGGGGCATTGCACAGATTTTGCCTGTTATGGTAACAGGCAAACAATGCCCTATAAGGCCACAAACTGCAATGAACACTTCTCACAGGCCCAGGCTGTCCATAAACACACAATCCTCTCTCAGTCCATCCCCGGTGACCTGGATGCACTCCCAGGGTCACCTCCGGGCCCAGGACAGAGGCCCTCTCTCTGATCCTCAGGGCCTGTCTCTCTTCCAGCACATGGTGCACTCCAACAGACTGCCCCAGGGACGGATCCCTCAGTGCCTTTGCTCCTGACATGGGAGACACATGAATGACATGACATGGCATGATGTGACAAGCACCAGACATGTGGGCATGTGGGTGGGCAGGACGTGAGAGCAGGCACGAGTTTCTCCAACTACACCGAGTGCAGGGCTCTCTCTGGGGAACATCCTCCCACCCAAGTGTCCCTTCTCACCCCTGCAGGCCCTTGGAAAGGCGAATCTAAACACTGTGAGCAAAATGCCACGTGGGATGGGACTGGGCAGGCACAAGAGAGGCAAAGGCAGATGACTGTGTCCTTTCAGCCCATTCAGCCTGCCCTGCTCTGGGGCTGTGCTGAAGCCATGTGGCTTTGCTGATGACTCTCATCTGCTGGAGCTCTCAGAGAGTGTCAGCTGGGAGCTGATGGAGCAGCTGGGACACAGGTGACAGTACAGAGGGGGCTGGCTGCTCTTACTGTACTGTCACAGCTGCTGGTTCCAGTTGCACCCAGAGAAGCATCAGGGAAAAGTTGCTTTTTGGTTTGCTTTTTGGTTTGCTTTTTGGTTCTTTGCAAGGTCAAGCAAGACACTGTTCATTTCCTAGGAAATTCCCTGGCTGGCAGAAATGGTACAAAGCCAAACGGACAGACGTGGGTGTAAGCACCCACTGTGCTCCCATGGAGACTTTCCTGGAAGAGGCACAACACTGAGAATTCCCTGTGCCATTCAAGGAGGAAGCCCTCAGTGTGGGGCAGGAGGCTAAACCCCCAGTCACTGACTGACCCCCTTGTGGCCCCCTGCCTTGGCAACGATCTTGCTCTTGCTTGGCAAGAGCCTTTTCCTGCCTCTTCTCTAGAGATGTTTTTTCTGTGGTGTCCAACTCCCCATGGAACATGAATCCACTCCCGCCCTGGTGCTGGCTGTGCCTCGAGCTGGCAGTGGCTGCCTTTTGCTGCTGGTGGCCATGGGCGAGGCAGGCAACCTTGCTGGGAGCAGTGAGGGGACAACCTGTCCGGAGAGTGATCTTCTCCTCTCTTACCAGAAAAGGGGTCGTTTCCTCAGTGTGGAGAAGGGAGTGGACACTCCTCCCTCCCGACAGCCTGTGCTGGTGCCAGCTCAGCCCTCCCCGTGTCCTCAGGTGGGAGCAGAGGCTTTTTGTACATCTACAGCCATCCCGTCCCTGAGCTCCTGGGGCTGTGTGGGAGCAGGACGCAGACAGCAGCTTGGGTAAGGAATGGGATGGAGCCTGTTCAGAACCTCCTTGATAAAGCTGTGCCAAAGGTAGCGAATACTGGAACATTCCCAGGGTGCAGGTGTGGTGTTGTTGTCTCCATCCTCTTGGATGGCCATTCCCACCAGAGTGCTTTGCCATCCTGCACAAATGGTGTCTCCTATGGGGATGGCTCAAGGGGAGGAGTGAAAGAACTGCTCCCATGTCACCTGTAGTGACCTCTGCCAGTGCAGGGCCCAGGGAATAATCCCATCCCGGTGTCCCTCATGCACAAAGAGGTGCTTCAGCCTGTCTGCAGTGTGGGAGCCGTGGTGACTTGAGGTGGGGATGCTCAGCAGGCCTCAAAGGGAAAATGTTCACTGCTGAGGAAGGGAAAAGCACCCGGGGTGAGTCTGAGCTGGAGAGGTTTTCCTGGTCATCCCTGAAGCTCACTCACAGCAACAGCACAGGTGGCATGGCCAGGAGCAGCTGGAGGGCTGGGAACAAATGCTGGTGCCAGCAGGGCTCTGTGACACTTCTGAGCCCAAAGGAAAGCAGGAACATAGGAGTGGGGCTTTGATTTGGGAAATTCTTTGGAGTTAATGACCACATTCAAGAAAGAAATCGGAGTCAGATGCTCCCTCTTGAAACTGATACATGGCCCAGACTGGGAGTAAGAGCAGACTATATTCATATTCCTTTTTATTTTTTCCCCCATTTTGGAAATGGAGAAGATTTGTTAAGTCTTGAAGGAAAATGTGCTATAATAGCAGATTTTTGTATCCCTGTTTATCCTTGATATGACTGCTGCTTTCATGGTATTACCTTCAAGAAATGACTTCTCACTTATACTTTTCTCTCTGGAGAGGAATGTCATATCCCTCACAAATGGGCAAACTAATTAGAGAAGTAATTCAGCAGTTCCCTGATAGGTCAGACATGGGAAATAGGTATAGAGGTTAGTGCATTATTATAACAGTGGTTTTTGCCCCTTTAGTGAGTTGTCATGAAAATGTGTTGCATTAAGAGAAGATTAATTTTATCCTCGAGTGGTGGAGCAGAGGAGCTGTAGCCACACAGGGAGTCCTGACCCAGCCTGCACAGCTGGGAGCCTCCCAGAGCCTCCCCTGCAGCCCCGGAGAACACCACGGCAAGGGCCCTGAGGGTGGGCAGCAAAGCCTGCCTGAGAAGAGACATGGAATCCTGGAATTATACAATCCTTAAGTTTGGAAAAGCCCTTTAAGATCAGCCATTGAGTCCAACATTAACCCAGCACCACTGTGTTCACCGCTGACCCATGTCCCCAGGTGCCACATCTATATGTCTTGTAAATCCCTCCTGGGATGGGCACTCCAGCACTGCCCTGGGCACCTGTGCCAGTGCCTGACCACCCTTTTAGTGGAGAAATTTTTGCAATATCCAATCTAACACAGTCTAATCCCTGGCCCAGCCTGAGGCCGTTCCCTCTCCTCCTGTCCCTGTTCCCTGGGAGCAGAGCCCGACCCCCCCCCGGCTGCCCCCTCCTGTCAGGGAGTTGTGCAGAGCCACAAGGTCCCCCCTGAGCCTCCTTTTCTCCAGGCTGAGCCCCTTTCCCAGCTCCCTCAGCCTCTCCTGGGGCTCCAGCCCCTTCCCCAGCTCTGTTGCCTTCTCTGGACACATGAGCAACATGAACAACATGAGCAATGCAGATGAGCAAGTGGATATTCCCTTCCCCCAAGCTTTTGCAAAGGGTGCAGCTGATAGATAGAGAAGGAAAAGCAAAGCCCCTCTTCCCCGGCCACGACTCTACTTGAGATCTCTTCAAACATCTGCTGTGTTTAGGCACATCCCAGGCAAGGCTCCACCAAACAGTGGCTCTGGACACTGCCTCCCACAGCTCTGCGCCCTGAAGGATGCACTGGCACCTCGTTACTTGCCTATAAATTCTCTTTCCTTGAATGTGCCTGCCTGGGAGTGGGCTGAGAAGGCTCATGGAGCTGGTGTGGTGTTCAGAGGCTCGTTAGTGGTTTTGTGCTGCCTATGATCCTCCAGTTGAAAGCCCAGTGTTGGTCAGTCCCCACACAGCCCTGAGCCCAAGGGGCAGGAGCAGGAGCAGCTTCCTGTGACAGCATCCTATGGGTGGGAAGGCAAGAAGTCCCTCCACGGCAGCCCCGGAGCTGGAGCCCGGTGGGGCCGGCAAAGGACACCTGCGTTGTAGCTATTTACTGCTTGCAAATGAGCACAGCCTCGGAAATGTTCACAGGAACGACTCCAAGTAACAAATTCATTCGAGAAAGCCACAATCTGCTCATGGCTAATTCGAGAACAGAAAGAGAGGAGGGCTGGGGCATGTGATGAATTATTCACAGGGTGCCGAGGGGGTGCAGGAGGCCCGTGGTACAATGGGGTGATGCATCCACGCCTTGGGCTTTGCAGCTTCAGGTGGGGTGTGGCCTGAACTGCCCCCAGGTCTGGAAGCAAATTCCTGTCCTTGTTCTTGAAACGGGAAGAAGCAAGTGAAAAACTGGGCTGGCGAAGGCAAGTTGAGGCTGTGAGGTGCCTGTGTGTGTGCACACAAATGACTGCAGTCAGCTGGGAGGTCACACCTGGGGGAGAATGGACAATGTGCTGTAGGTGCTCCTGAAAAACCCCTGCCCCCAGCCCAAGAGTGGCTGAGCAAGCACCTGGGAGAGCAGGTTGTGCCGCAGATGGGTGTGCCATGGTCTCAACAGTGCTGGTGGTGCGCCTGTGACCTGCCTGGCCAGGATAACTGTGGACATGGAATTGTCTAAATGCAGCTCCAGAACTACCTGAGCGATGAGGAGCAGGAGTGAGAAAGGGGGACAGTGCAGGAGGGCACAAGTGGGACTGACGGTTGACAGGGATGCTGGAGGTGGAGGTGAAGCTGGGCTGGAGGCAAGGAAGGAGTGGAGGAATGTGTAGGGGAGGTGGAGGGGCCAAGGTTTTTGACCTGTTCAGTAAACCTGGCTCTGGGAGCCACAGGCACAGGCAGCAGACTGTTCACATGGACACTTCCTTTCTCATGGGATTGGACACAACAATGGTCCAGACTGCCCCACAAAGGGGTCACCCCCAGGGCTAGAGGCTTCTGGATCATCATGGTCCTGCCCAGCTGGGAAACTGTCCTAGAGCCGGGGCTGTGCAGACAAGGTCAGCTGCTTCCCAGTGGTCCTGAAAGGCTCAGGATCTCCTCGAACTGGAAATCAGCAGGAGCAAACATACCCTTGGGCACAGAGCAGATTGGGAAGTTAGACATCACCAGTATCTGTCTGGCCAGTGCTGCTGGGGGGCTTAGTGCTGGAAGAGGAAATGAGATCAGCCAGCACTGAGAACAAGCATTTTTGGACAGAAGTGACAAGAAAAACAAATCCTTAAGCTAAAGATAGTCCAGGTGAAGCAATACAGTGTCATTTTCTCATTTAAGAAGTTTTTAAAGAATCTGCATGTTTCCTGTGGATGAGATGGAATGGGAAAGAGGGTGATCATTCTCCAGCTCTGTGCTTTGAGCACCCCCCTCCTACAAATGCCATCTCTGTCCTCCAGCCCCTGCGCACTGGATTTGGCTCTTCCCTTTCTTTCCGAAGGGCAGTGCCAGCTGGGGGCAGTTTCCTTGCCGCAGGGCTCAGGAACGGGAGCCTCCATTAACCTGCCCCGTGCCTGTGGGAGGAGGTGCTGGCCCTGCCTGACCTTGCTGTTCGTCATGGCTTTGTCATTTAATTTGAATTTATTGATTTGTTTGTCACAGTCCAGGATCAATCACCGTGATGATCGGGATCCAAAGCTCGGGAGGTGCTGCTGACCCACTCCTCCTGTTCCTCCTGCTCCTCCTGGCCAGCCTGGAGCAAACCTCAGAGCCCCAGAGCCTGTCGATGGCTGTAAGGAGACTGGGGAGTGTCACCCACACCACCCGAACTGCCAGGCTGTGTCTCTGGGAGGGATTGGGTGACAGTGTCCTCCGCAGGCATGTGAGGAAGGCAGCCAAGTGGTGACTAATTAATAAGTGACACTTGCAGGCAGAGCTCTGATGTCTAAAAGCACTTTTGTGTCTCAGCAGCATTTTCTGAGTGATGGAGGGAGCAGTGAGGAGCATCAGGGTAGGGAGTGCTTCCTGAAAGGGACCTTCCCAGGATGGGAGCAGTCCTGTTGTGGGGACGGACATCTCCCATCAGAGGGCACAAAGTGCTCACATCAGCTCGGGACACTCCCGGAAGGTGGGAGACGTGGTCCTGCTGCAGGGCTGAAGGGACCTCCTGATGTAGGTTTGCTGTGCTGGTGGGGAGGCCCTGGCACAGGGTGCCCAGAGAAGCTGGGGCTGCCCCTGGATCCCTGGAAGTGTCCAAGGCCAGGCTGGATGGGGCTTGGAGCAGCCTGGGATAGTGGAAGGTGTCCCTGCTCAGGGCAGGGGAGTTGGACTAGCCCTTTAAAGGCCCCTTCCTACCCAAAGCCCTCTGTGGTTCTGCTGGAGCTGCTGGGCTTGGCTGTGAGCAGTAATGCAGAAGGATCTGCCAGGGGCTCATCCCTTGTGCCGCATGGCTTTGTCATCATTTGCTTCCAAATCTCTGCTCTCCGAACCTCCAGCCGGATGGAGCTGTGACCCAAAATCCAGCCTGAGCCAGGCCCCAGCAGCAGGCTGGGTGTGTCCATGGCACTCAGAGCCCTTCCTGCCCCGGTTGCCCTGTAGGTGCTGTACATGAGGGGTCAGTGTGTTGGATGCTGGTCAGCACACGCCTCAGAGCATGGTCCTGCTGGATCCCTTCACCTCCAGGATGAAGGGGACATGGCCAGATGCTGCAGGAGAAGGTGCAGTGCCAGGGTTGCATGTGAGGGATAATTCTGGTTTCTGAGAGCTGGAGACTGGCTTCCTCCCAAGATACCTGGCAGAGTCTCTGCCAGACTCACTGCTGTGCTCAGCAGCACGTGAATAATCTTGTTACCAGTGTAGATGTACAAGACCTGCTTCTGTCTCGCTAAATTCTGAGACTAAAGTGTCTTCAGGTACTGGGAGGCCCACAGGCACCTTCTGCAAGAAGATGTTGCCTCTCCCCATGGGAGCTGCTGCTTTCCAGATTCACTGGGTGTCCTTGGATTTTGAGGCAGGGAGAACAGATACAGCGAGTCACTCTTTTCTAGATCATTTATCACATCATCGGGCCCCTCTGGCCTGTGCCTTCTCCAAAAAGCACAGGCTGTCTGACCTCTCTTCATGGCTGAGCTGCTGCAGGCCCCAGGCTCTGCCTGACGTTCTCCAGGAGGAGTTCAGCTCTGCCGCTTTCTTCTAGTGGCTCCATTTTCCTGGCTTAAACCACATCATCAGCACAAACTGAGATTTCAGCCATCTGCATGTGCTCTCAGACCATGGAGGGGCATCATGTGCAGATTCCTTCATGGCAGCTGCCCTTGACTCCTGATTTCTGGGTAGGGTTGTCTCAAGACCATGCACTCCTTCCACCCCATCAGGGCACCATCCTGCTGTTTGCATGGCTGGAACATCCCCAGGGAAGCTCGAACTCCTTGGCCAGGACAGGACACCCGGACAGGCTGCTGCTTGTGGGCGGCACCAGGTTTGTGCCAGGGCGATGCTGCTGGGAGGAGCAGAGAGGTTTGCTGAGCAAAACCAAGGCTTGACTACAGGCAAAGCTCCAGGGTGGATGCTGCTGGAGGTGCTGCTCCACAGGGAGGTGGGGACCAGCCTCCCACCCTCGCTGGGAAAGCTGGGCCCGTGGAGAGCCGGGAATCCTGGGGCACATCAGCGCTACTGCTGAAGGAGCTGCAGCAGAGGGATTTTGCTGAATGCTCACTGTTTGCTGTGGGAGATAAGGCTACTGGGAGCTAAAAATACAGGGAGTTCTCTGACAGCTGAGCTTTCTGCTAATATTTGGTGAGTGCATTTGACTCCCTGGGAACAGGGACCACCAGTATGCCCTGTCCATAATGGAGAGATTGTTTTCCAGGTTGTCAAGGGAATTCTGGTTGTCGTCTCCATCTGGAGCTGTTTTCAATCTTGGGCTCATGGCCTCAGCTCACATCTGTTTTGGTCTTGACCCAGCCTGGGGCTGACCAGCAGATGGGAAGTTCCAATCACAAGAAAGGGAAGCTTCCTGTTCCCTCCTGGCCAGGAGCTGGGATGCAGCAATTCCTGATGGACTATTCTAGTGGTGTCTGGTGACAGGGACACCCGTTACTGTCCCTTTGCTGTAATGTAAGCCCAGGCTGGTCCAGAAGGCAGTCCAGGGCAGGGCACGACATGCACAGCATGCACACGCAGGGGTTTGTGTGCCGTTATGAGACCCCTTGGGTCTATTCTAGTCCTTGCTCAATCTTTGCTCAAATTACTCTTCTCCAGCATCATCCTGGCTGTGAGGAGAGCTGCTCCCAGAGCTACACATCCTGCTGCCCCTCACCTCTCTCAGGCTGCTTCTCCTGCCCTCCTGTTAGTCCAGCTGGTGTCTATGTGATGGCCTTCAGGACAGAGAGTTGGGCTGGTCCCAGAGGTCCTGCTGCTCTCAGGCTCTTCTTCTGCTTCTGATCTGATGGATCCCCCACCCGGGCTCTCACCCTGGGATGCAGCCTGGCTCCAGAGTGGGTTTCTCACTGATGCCACATCCAGAGATGGCAGCATTAAGCTTTGCTCTCCTATGACAAATTCATTTAATTGATTGAGGTTTCTGCTGACAGCCGGGGTGCAGCAGGCTCTGGAGGCACGGCCACCCCTGCAGATGCTCTGAGTGCAGGGGCTGCACCTCCCTGGGGAGCGTTTGGGGTCACAAGTCCTCTGCTCAGCTGCCACTGCCCTCAACAAGTGCCCAAGGAAGCTGCCCATCTGCTTGCTGGTACACTTGCCTGAGTGCATCTGCACAAGATGCTTTATTTTCTTGGAGAAAAATGCAATTCTGAGTGGGACTTTGGCCTCTAAGCTGTGGTGAACAGTCATTTCTTTAAGGGATATGGGTGTTTCCCCAAAGAGTTTGTCCTGGAGGAGTGGTGAGGCTTTGCTAGGCAAGGATCCTTGTAAGCAAAGGTAAGTTCCAAGCAGGGGAGTTGAAACAAGTGACACACAAGTTCAAGTGAGGATCTTTGTGGCTTCCTGGTCTCCAGCAAGTCACAGCCCATTGCATTTCACCCACTCAGGCCTCCTACAGAGTCGTGTCACTCGCTTTCAGTTCAAGCATTCCCAGGACAGCATCTCTTCCCAGGAGAGGTGGAGACCTGAGGAAGCTCCTGCTTCCCTTTCCCACTCACTGGGACATCTCCCTGCTGGTTAAAGCTCCTTCCAGCACGAAGTATCTCCTCCACAGGAAGGTGTTTGTGTGGGATGACTGAGCCAGCCCGCAGACTTTCTATTTGTCAAGCCAGACATGAGGAGCTCTTTCGAGTCCCTCATTTCCCAGCCCTCTCACCCCCGAATGCTGCAGCTCTGCACAGCCAGGCTGGGCTCAGCACACTCAAAGGTGACATTACTGCCCTCCTCCCTCTGTCCCCAGTCCACACACTCACAACGACCTTCAGAGCCCATGTCCAGCCCTTTAGGACTCCCTGATGAAGCACTGGGCTGTAACACAACACGTGGGACAGGGTTCAGTCTCCTGGGAGATCCCAGCCTGTCCCCAGCCCTGCTGAGAGCTCCATGGGATTTATCAATCTCTCCATGCTTTGTGTCAGCCACAGACTTTCTATGAATGAGTTTTTAATATGTCTGAATTGCTGATGAAAATATTGACTACTCTGAGCCTCCTGCTCCAAAACATTATGAGAAACACAGATTTAATGACAGCTCCCCATCAGGGGCTGCTGCCTGGGCTCCTCCCCGAATCCCAGTCTCACGTGTGTCTCCCAGATGCAGCCAGTGCTCGTTTCTAATCAGCTGTGCAGCTTGAGTCAGGCACATTCCACAGGCTGGAGCACATCACATCTGTTCAGCCACTTCCAGCAGCCACTCATGGAATCTCCTCTGTGGGTGAAATGAAGGCTGACAACACCTCTTTTCCATTAAAAAAAATTGATTGGCATAAATCTTCCAACTTCCTTCCACCTCCTTCCTGGATCCCTTTCCTTTGTCTTTGCCCGTGCCTGGTGCTCAGAAGGAGCCTCACCCACCCTGCCATCTCCTTTGGGATGCTCCAGCTTCCCCAGTGGTCCAAGATGCAGCGGGGGGGGGATGCTCCTGCACAGCCCTCTCCAGGTCTGCCGGTTGTGTCACTCATCCCACTCAGTGCTGTTTAACACCTGCCTTGATCTTAAAAATGCTGGTGAGTTTTCAGCATCCCCTTGTGCTACAGACACCAAGGCAGCCCAGAAACACCTATTGCATTTCTGCCCTATCAAGAGTTTGGCCATCTCTTATAAACCAAACCTCTGCACTAGGTTTTTTTTTTGTTTTGTTGTTCACAGAGCAGTTCAGTTTCTTCCTTACTGGCATTCATTCCCTAAGTCATACATTTTTAACTGATGAGTGTAGCTTCTCATATCAATTTTCTGTACTTCATAACTTCTAATTCAAAATCAATGGTTATCTACTTCCCCCCTACACTCCATTTTGCTATATATTGCTTTTCTTTCTTGATTTCTAATATCTGCCTCCACTTCATCACTGAGGAGGATGGGCATCTGACCAAATTTTACTTGATTATGGAATTATGGCTCTTGCCCTCAAAGAAAAATTCCCTGTTTTCACTCATATTTTTCTGTCAGTGTTGTGTCCTTTCCAATTAGTTTTGCTCTCAATTCACCTCCCTGCTGGGAATGTTCTCCTGTCACACTGGGTAATTCACTTCTGGTGGTGGGTCCCTGTGTCTGCCACGGCACTGGGGAGGAGTGTGACTCTATCTGCTTCTCCAGAGTCCCTCCCAGCTCCCATTCCAGTAATTCTACAAATTCAATAATTACAGGAGTCCTTGAGCCACTTTCACTCCGGTAATTACTTTCCCTCCCACCTTACAGCTCGACACCTGCCAGCCAAGTTAACCACTCCAGAGGTGGATTTCCATTCACTGCAGGTCCCAAACCCAGCCGGTACCCAGCCTCGTGCCTGTTCTTGCCTGCTTCTCACAGGACTGATTCTATCAGGGTGGCCAAACAAAAGGCCCCTTGGGACTGATTTGAAGGGACCGACCCCGTCCAAAAGGCAGGGACACCCTGTCCTGGTGCATGGGGGAGGTGCTGTCTACGTCCATCACCTGAGCACTTCTGGGGCACCTTCAGTGAGAGCCCCAGCTCCTGGAGAGCTGCAACCTGAAAAGAGAACAGGGCAAATTGAAATTAATAATTTATGAGTGACAGTAACAATTTCCACCATTCGAGGAAGCAAAGAAAATTGCTCCATAAACATTTTTCTTTTCAATTTCCTACCAGTTACTTGAAATTTGATTTCCATCTAGTTTGTTTCATCAAACCTCCCCGAAGTGATTTAAAAGGTGTCGCTGGCAATTACCCAGCTGCAGAAGGAAAGAAATGGCAGTGGGGCAGCTCCAATTCACCAGCCCAAAAGGAACAGGGAGGAGGAGGGTTGGGGTCACTGGCAGAGAAACAATCAGCCAGCACCAGAAATCTCTTGTCAGTAGTCTGGCCAGCACAGCCTCGGCCACACTCAGCTGCACAACACAGCCTTGGGGTGGCAGAGACAGCACGGTTCATTCCTGGGGACAGTGAAGAGGTTCAGGGACTGTGGGCAGCAGTAGGAGTGCACCAGCCTGCACATCGCCCTCCCTCCCACTGCTGGAACCTCAGCGCTCCTGAACTCCTCCTTTCCAGCCCTGCTGGGGCTGGGGTTGGTTTCCACCACATGTTCCTGTTCTGCCTTCACTGGAGTGAGGAGCCCTCTGGGCTTGGCATGTCTTGGCCAAGGGATCCCTCCTGCAGAGTGCTGAGGGCAGGTGGAGCTGCCTTGTCTTGGTCCCTTCTGACACTGTGTGACGCTGACTTGGCTGTCCCACCTATTTTCTACTTTGGGTTCTGCTTCTGTCCCTCTCCCAGGGATATTCTGCACCTTTTCCCAGTAGAAGAGGCCAATCTCTTCTGCAGGACCAGTTATCTCTTCTGCAGGACCAGTTATCTCTGATGATAAAGCACGAGCAGTTCCCACCCCTTTCTTTCACAGTTATTCCCCCACATGGCTGATCAGGCCTCCAAGGACCACCCTGAGCTGTTCAAGCCTGCCATGGTCCTGCCACTGGGGCAAAACTGCTGTGAGTGTGTCAACAAGAGCAATCGCTCCTGCCTTGGATTTGCTCCAAGAGCTGGATCTCTTCAAGTGGCTCCCAGGCCGGGGAGCTGCTGGTGGGGCTGGGCTGGCTCACCCTCACTCACCCCAGCAGTGGGGATATTTATCTGGAGATCAAAGACTTCTGCAGCTGGAGTTCCCTAAGGTGCTTAGGTAGGAGGCCACTGGAGCCCTTTGGCTGGGGCTCCACATCTGCTGTCAGCATTGCCACTGATTTAAATAACACAGACTGAATGTAGGGAAATGACATCTGGAAACAAGGGATTCAAGGGGCTGGAAGGCCAGTGGTGACTAAACATCCACGGCTTGCAGTGAATCACTGCACATCCTTGAACATCCCTGGGCACAGGGCCACTGATGCCAGGAGTCAAGGAAGGTGAGGAGAGGAAGCTGCTCACCCTAAAGCCTCACCAAAATTTCCCTGTCCTTCTGATAATTGAGGAAGTCAAGTGTTGAGTAGGCAGCAGCCCCCAATGGGCATCATTCAAGCCTGGAAGTGTTTACAGTGTCAACTCTTTGAGCATAATAGGGAATTACATGAATAGGCTGGCTGAGTTTTTAAAGTAATAGCTTTGTTAAAAGCAGTTAGGATCAAGCACTGCTCGTCAGTGCCGTGGCTGCCTCGTGGCCATGGCACTCACGGGTTTGCTGCCCTGTGACTTTCCAGCCAGGTAACACAATTTTTTCCTTTCTGAAGTAAATAGCAATAAACGAATACAGAAATTAAGAGCAATTCCCAGCACCTGTTGTGCAGGAGCACTCTGAGTGTCTAAAGCCTTCATGCAGAGCATGAGCAGCACTGATGTCCCCACTCTGGCAGTGAGCTGTTCTCAAGATCTTTCGCATTTAAATAAAGACCCAGGGTGGTGGTACCTGCTGTGAGTGTGAATTCATTACCCCGAGGGATCGGTACAGGAAGGTGGGAGGGAATCTGTGACTGCACTGAGGAGAGAGGCAGCAGGGGCTGCACACGTGGTGCAGTGCCCGTGTTGTCCCCCTGCCCCAGGGGAGAGCTCAGCACACATCAGAGGCAATACCACATCCATGAAGGGCAGGTGTTCCCCCTGGAGAAGGGGATGCCCAGTGGGATGTGTAGGACTCATGCCTGGGGGTCAAATGGGACCTGATTTTGTGGGGAGCAGACCCTCTTGGCTGGGCAGCCAGGCCCAGTGACAGGTAAACTTCTCTTTAGGATATTCTGTCCCTCCAGTTTTCCCCATGACACCCAGTGTCCTACCCCAGGTCACAGAACACAATGCAACACCAGTGTCACATCCCCGCACCATAAGTGCTAGAGAGGTTTCCATGGAGATCCTATTTTTAGCATTTCACCCAGCTGCAGAGCTCTGAGGACTCATAAGCATGCTCTGGAAGATAATTAGAAGTTTCTTGCAAAGTTTGACTAAAATTGGTCAGCTTGTCATGGAGATCCAGGTTAGGAGGCATCACTCGGATTTGGACTTGCTCTTTGAATAGTAGTTTTTGGAGTAGGTTCATTTATCCTAAGTAAAAATCTTTCCACATCTTCCATGGGGCAGCCCAGGCCAAGGCAGGAGAGCGACAGTAGTTAAGTACAGCTGCTAAAGAGGTTTCTAGTCAAGGGTTAGAAGTGCACCTTTTGGTGGCAATTTTAAGTGTAGAGGTCACAGATGTGAAAATCTGATTTACTTTTGATATCTTTTTGTTGAAAGAATGGGCGTTGCAGGCACAGAGCTGAGTTCCTCTCCCATGGCAGCCCAAGACACAGCACAGCCTGGTGCTGATCAGTGACCCTCACCCCTCTGTGCTCCCTCTTGCTGTGTGGCCAGGAAGATGGATGGGGTGGGGGAGAGAGAGACCAGGAAGGGAACGAGGTGTTGGGAAAGGCAGAGCTTTGCTGCAGAGGTGAGGAATGGGCCCAAGGTTGGGTCTCTTGGCCATGGTTGGTTTGGTTGGTGAAGACCATGGTCTGTGGATTAAGGAGATGGGGGAAATGCTGGTGTCTCCAAGGAAAGGGGACACGTGTGGAGATGTTCTGTGCAGGGGGTGAGGCAGAGCTCTCTCTTGGTGCTGGCGATGGGGCTGACCCATGGCAGGGAGGTGTTGGCGGGTGTAGGAGGGTCAGTCTAGGATGGACATCGCCCACTCTTGGGAACAGGCACTGCAGAACTGTCACCCGTCCTGCGGCTGCATGTCCAGGGGGACCCCTCAGTGCCAGTGTCACCGTGTCCCGTGAGGGCAGTGCCCGGCTCCCCTCGGCAGCCCTGGGGATGGTGGCCATCCCTTCCTGTCATCACCAGCCCGGCCACTCCTTTGGCCCACCCAGACCAGCGTGTGCTCTGACCCAGCAGTTCTGCCTTGTGTTTGGTCTGTGCCATTGTCCTGTCTGCAAGGCCGTGCCAGCTGTGCCTGGGGAATGTCCCCCAGCCCTTGCTGGCAGGGTGAGGATGCCATCTCTGCTCTCTGCCCTCTCAGCCCCCCAGGCGTGGTGCAGGCTGGGGGTGGTGAAGGTGGTGGAGGTGGTGTAGAGCCCTGCTCTGCTGCCTCCATCCTTCAACATAAAACCACTTGAGGTGAAGCATAACCTGATGTCAGCACAGACAATGGTCTAATCCCAGGAAGCTTCCCTGAGTCCCTCCGTCCTGCCCCACACCAGCCATGGCCACCACAAAAAGTGGTTTGGGGGATTTTGGGCTACAAATGTTCACTCAAAGCCGGAGAAGCCCTGACAATTTGCTGCATTTTTCCGGTTCTTGAGGGCAGACAGCAGCCTTTCTGGCAGATATTTAATACAAATCCAGTGGCCACATGTGGGACTTCTCTTTGTTCCTTGGAGGGCTGTGGGTTGGAGCTCAAAGTCTTCCTCCCACCCGCCCACCACACCTGATCCTGGCAGAGCCTCTGCCTTTGCCAGCTCTCACCGGCCTGTGTTTGGCTTGCTGCTTTGCTGTTTCAGAGAAGCCAGAGCCTTGAAAAATTCATGTGGCGTGCTAGGAGGAAAAAACCCCCAACTTAATTTGGGTTTTCATGACACACAAGCCCTCTATTAGGCCTTGTAAACTTTTTCTGACATTACCACTTCATGAAAACTTTGATTTCAGCTGTTGGCTAAATCTTTAATCTCCCTCTACCTGCTAGGTCTGTCTCCTTTTCTTACTTAAAAAAACCTTTTGGATTTTTCTTCAACAGCATCTTTCAAATGTCAGCAGTTACCAGACTAACACGGAATGCAAAGGCCTTGGCAAACAGTCTTTTAAAGAGCTGGGGCATATAAATTCAAAGGCATGATATAATCTAGGAGGAATCCATCAGCCAGGGGAGCCTCTTGCATGAAGTGTATTGAGAACTAAGCACAATATGAACAGAAGGAAAATTGCTTTTTCCCTTTTGAATTTTTATTCACTTAGCAGCAATATTTACTAGTAGTAGGCAGAACCCATTTTTCATTTTCTGGGGAGATGTGAGAATTCCAGTGCCACTCATCTTGTCACCAGATTAAATCTGTCGACTTGCTGCCAGGTCACTGTGATATTAATGATACACTTGTAATCCCTTTCTTTTGGGAGGCCTGTGGATGGAGAAGTAAGACACTTGACCATTGTTCATATGTTGTAATAGAAGGAAAAATAGCACTTCTGAAATCCTGGGAAATTGCAGCTCCTTCTGTCATTGATTCCCTTTGTGTTCACGGAGCCGGGCTGCAACCAGCTCTGGCAGCTCTGCGTGCGACGCCTCGCCGTCACCAGCCTTATTTGGTAATTAGTCAGCAGCCTCATTTGGTAATTAGTCAGCAGCCGGGAGCCCGGTGCTCCCCGCCCGTGGCAGGCGCTCCCGCAGCCCCGCGGCTCCGGCTGTCAGCGGCCCGGGAGCGGTCCGGGACGGGCGCGGTGCCTGCGCTGGCCGCGCGTCTCTGCCCCCGGCCGGGGCGGTGTCACCTCCTCCTTGTGCTGCTGTGGGGATGAGCACCTTCCAGAGGGACCAACGAAGCACACAATGAAAGAAAAGCCCCCAGTACAGAACACAGCTGGTGTCACATCCTCTGCTGCCGTGACCTTGTTTAGTGAGGACTTCGCTGTGGTTGGAGAGGGGTCTGGGACCTGGGGTGGCAACAGGGGGGCCTGAAGTCTTCAGTGCTCCTCATGAGCCATCTGGGTGACAGGGGTGAGAGCACACCCATCCCTGGAGGTGTTCAAGGCCAGGCTGGATGTGGGTCTGAGACACCTGGTCTAGTGGAAGGTGTCCCTCCCACGGCAGGGGACTGGGAGGAGATGAGATTTAGGGTCCCCTCCAACCCAAACCATTCCATGATTCTATGATGACTCAGGGGCAGGTGTCTTGCAATAGGAAAAGTCTTACTCTCTTTAGAGTGGGGATTCCTCAGTATTTCAGGTAGAAAATTCCTCTCCCTCAAAGCTCCCGGAGATACTTGCTAAGTCCAGCTGCAGCTGGTCAGGAGAAAGCTGGGACATCCTTACGAGGCTTTGGAAGAACAACTCGTTTCTCAGGACAGTTATGGATAAACACAACCCCAACAAACCTGAGCCCTTTCCAAATGCTGCACACAGCTCAGATCTTCCCTGCTCCCTTTCCCTAAAGCTTTGGGTTGTCCAAAACTTGGATGTGCGGGGGTGTTTAGGAAGTGGGGCTGCTATGGAAAAGTTGAGCTCCCAGTGATGGATTTGGCTTTGAACTTCCCTTGTGAGGGAATCTCTGGGCTCTCTCTGTTATTAATCCCGAGGAGAAGTGTCCTCTGTGCTGACCTGACTGACCAGGCTCGTGGCAGTGCCTTGCGCCCTGTTGCCTCCTGGCTGCCCCCCAGCAGGACGAGAGCAGCCCCACAGTGAAGTGGCCTTGGAGCCCTGCTGGAGCATCTGCCCCACGCAGCAACCGCAATCCCCAGGCAGGATGGAGGGACTCAGGGAGGCTTCCCGGGATTAGACCGTGCCTGTGCCCTTCCTGCTCACCGTCTCCTAATTAGCATTCCTTTGGCACGCTTAATTAGCACATTCCTGCCTTTAAGTTATGGGCTGCTTTCCTATATTTACACTCTCCTAAAACATCAAGGGAGAGGTCTATAAATTACATCTCATGAAAAACATTAATTGTGTGAACTCCTTCTAGCATTTATAATGCTCAGCTTGCTCCCCGCTCCCCCCGGAACCTGCAAAGACACACAGACGGGGGATTTACACACGTGCTGCCTCTGCTCCCACGTGGGACTGTTCCCTCCTGCACACACCTGCACACACCTGCACAGGGTAACCACCACCCCCAAGCCAGGGCTGCCCAGACCAGCTCTGCACACACGGGGCAGCACCTTGTGGTCCGTGAGGTGAGGTGAGGTGAGGTGTTTGTCCAACATCTCCTGACCACACTGGTGGGGTAGGAGGCTGCTGTCGCTGTTACGTCCAAGATGCATAAAGAAAATTACAGCTTATGAACAAGTGGAAGCGCTTTAATAATTTTCCAACTACTTTTATAGGATAGATGGCAAAAGTGTGTTGAGTGGCAATAGGTAATTGGTTCCTCGGCCATCCACCCCTTGAGAGGATTGGCCAAGTTCTAAGATACCTATTCCAAAATATTTTCAAAGTCAAAGCCATAACAATCTTGCAAAACAGCCTGCAGGTGCAAGAAGTTTATGAAACTGTGACCTTGTTTTAAAATAGTTTGCATGGGAAAGACAGTCTGCTCACAGAATATTGAGAAAAGGCTGAAGCATTTCTCTGCTTCTAACTTTTTAGAACCTATAGGCTGCAGTGGGGTTCAGCTGCCCAGGAAGCTCCCAGCACAGCACTGGTGTGTGCAGAGTGCCTGGTTTATGGAGCATGAGGGCCTTATCTCAGCCAGCCAGGACACACTGTGTCTTGCAGCCACTGTTTTACAGGAGAGAATTTCCTTCTGAAGGAAAGTACTGGCGAATTTGCCAGCCCTCCTGAGAGCCTGGCAGCATGGAAGGTGAGCACCACCCTGTCACCAGGGCCTTGGCACAGGCAAAATGGAGTTTGAACGTCGTGGCACCACGATCCTGCATCCTTGGGACTTGCTGAGACTCCTTCAGAAGTACAAAGGAAGAGGAGCAACCCAGCAAGGAAGCTCAGTGCAGAGGTGCCAGCTGCCTCAGAGCCCTGCTCAGGAAGAGCCATGCCCCTCTGCATGCAGGATTGGACTACGGCTTCCATGCCAATATTCCTACCCTCTGTGTTTGCCTAATCTTTCCGATAGTACAACTGAGCCTCCTGCTCTCCAGGCTGAGAAAGAAAAACGGCAGAAGAATGCTTGCGGTTTGGGAATAACAGTATGTAGAGATCAGAAAATCAACACATAGAAAAGGAAAAATGTTTGAGGATTGATCTCAGCTAGAGAGGAATCCTATAAAACAGGTGCAGGAAGTGACAGGCATGAATCCACATTTGGGTTTGTTTGCTTGGTGCTGCAGCGAGTTTTATGCGCCTGGGTCTTTTGAGCTCCTCTGCAAAGCCCAGCCCAGCAGAAGCCTCCACCAGCCACAGCAAGGGAGGTGCTGCTGAGCTTGTTGGGTTCAAATATTCCTGGATCATGGGATGTACAGCGTCAGGTCACCCCTGAGCAAGACAGGGGGTTTATCTGGACTCCAGTGGTGAGTTCCTGTTTTCCCCAGCTTGTTCTTGGGCTGACCTACTGCTGGCCATCCAGTACTTCAAGGAAGCCTCCAAGAAAGGTGGAGAGAGACTGATGGCAAGGATCTGGAGTGACAGAACAAGGCTGAATGGCTTCAGACTGAAAAAGAGGAGGTTGAGATTAGACATTACCATCTTGATTGCTTTGATGCCCGTGAGGAGCCAGGGTTTCTGTTTTAGCTTCTATTCGAAGGACAGCAGCTTCTATTCAGCCAAACACTTGGACATGGTGCAGTGTCAGAGTCAAGGAGAGAAACCTCTGTCCTGGCATGGGCAGTGCTGTGACACCAGCTCACCTCGCTGGTTTTGCTGTTCTGATCATGTTCTGCTGCTGCCTACAGAATTTATCAGCAGCACAGCCATCTCCAAAGCCCCACCTGTGGGGATTCTGTTGGATCTGCTGCCCTTATGAGATCTTTTCCTTCCCCATCAGTCTTTCAAACCATACCAAATTTCAGCCAAGTCAAGGTCCACAGCTTTCCCTGAGCAAGGGAAGAGGAGATGTTTACTGATGAGATTTTCCAGTGGATCAGGTGGGCTGGATGTTCCTGTGGCCTCCAGGGGCTGCAAGGCCAAAAGGCTCAGGATGGCAGAAATGTCTGCAGCCATTTGAGGGCCTGGTCAAAGAACCAGGTCCTGTAGGCAATAGAGCCTGAGGCATCTGCATCCTGCCCCAGGTCTGGGAGGTGAGCAAATCTCACTTCTCAGCCGCTGTGTCTCTTTGCAGGCTCTCAGAGGTTACCCCTGGCACCCTGCTGGGACTCTATCTCTGAGCCACTGCTGGTGTGCTGCCCCACTGTCCTTCCCCTGCCAGGGCTCACCTTCCTCTCTGCTCTGGAACTCTGCTGGGTGGGTCGCACCTCACACCTGTCCATGGCTGCAGAGGAGAAAAGGTTTATATATCTACATCAAAGTTTATCTATCTATCTATCTATCTATCTATCTATCTATCTATCTATCTATCTATCTATCCCTGGATACCTGCATATGTATTGATATATAAATATGCATACCCCTGCATCCAGGGAGTGGGTATGCAGGGCTGTGGGTGGCACCTTCCAGGTGCTGCACTAGCCTTTGTGTCACCAGAGAGCCCAGCAAAGCAAAGCAGAGTTTAGTTTGGTGACTCATTTCAGGAAGAGCTGATCACTGAATCCCAGACTGGTTTGGGTTGGAATGGACCTTAAAGCCCATCCAGCGCCACCCCTGCCATGGCAGGGACACCTCCCACTGTCCCAGGCTGCTCCAAGCCCCGTCCAGCCTGGCCCTGGACACTGCCAGGGATCCAGGGGCAGCCACAGCTTCTCTGGGCACCCTGTGCCAGGGCCTGGCCACCCTCCCAAGGGAGAATTTCTTCCTAAGATCTCATCTAAACCTGCCCTTTGCTTGTTTAAAGCTCCCTCAGGAAAAAGCTGTCCTTGCTGCCCCCAGACAGCTCCCTCCCTGGAGCCTGGCAGGGACCTTTCCTGGCTGAGGCACCCAAGCTCAGCAGAGAGGGTTGGAAAAGGGGTGTCTGTGGCCCAGGGAAGACAAGGTCTGATTGGTGTAAGGGGACCCCCTTTTAAAGCGTAGTTTGATGTTTCTGACTTGTTTTTAAGTCGGAAGCCCTCACATCCCTCTCTGCAGCCCCCACATTCCACTCTCCTTCACAGTGCCTGTGTCCCCTTCGGCCTGACCCGAGTGCCCAGTGCCATTCGGACCCTCTGTGCTCAAGGAGGAGATGGGGCATGGTGGGCCCGAGCTCTGCCTGGCTTCTCCTTCACCCTGTTGCTTTGGGCTCTTCTACATCCCTCTATCCATGCACAGCCTTCCCCCCCCCCCCCCCCCCCCTTTTTGGTTTCT
>VZTI01000920.1:98001-143385 GCA_013397865.1 Struthidea cinerea
CTCTCCCTCCCCACCCCCCCCCCCCCCCCACCTCCTGTTATGGTCTCTCGTATTTCCCTCTTTCACCCTCCCTTCCCATCCTTCCTCTCCCCAGTCTGTGCTCTGGTTTGCTCATAGCCAGTGAGGTTGTTTTGGGGGTAGAAAACAACTTTGCCGAGAGCAGCATTTTGTTGTCCCCGGGACAGCAATTCTTTATTTGGCAGCCTGGCAGACCCCAGTTAATACAACCACAAATAAAAATGTGCCTATCAGGACATTTATTAGCAGAGAACTGGTTAAATCCTCGGTGGGTGGAAGTCAGTGGAGCATCACTCGCTTCCAAGGGGCTCCCCTGGTTTACACCCGCTGAGCTCAGGCCAGACATTTACACGTACAGTGTACAGACATGATAAAACGGAATAAAAACAAAATACTAAACTTGATCCCATCTTAAAGCTTTATGTGAACCATAAATGTGTTTGAAATAAATCAGGCACCTCTCACAGGCCCTGTAAGTCAGACCCCTTGGCTTCCGGAGGGCTGAGGTGCAAAGCCAATTGCTCAACCCTCCTGCTTCTTCCTGCGGAGGGCCGATGCTCTGTGGAGGGTTGATGCTCCCCGGAGGTGTCCTCTGTTCAGAGTGTGGGCTACAAGTGCTTGCCCTGACTGGAGAGTCAAGCGCTCCGAAGGTGGGGGATGCTGGAATTAGGACTGCACAGGTGATAAGAACTCACTTTTCCTGGTGCTTCTGAGTTATGAAATACCCTCTATCCACTGGCATGGCTGGTTTTCCACATCTCACTCATTTTTTGTGGCTTCCTATTTCTTTTCAAGTTTTGATTTATGGGAAATTCCTTTAGATGTTGACTGAGACACTAAATAAGGGAAAAAAATGAAACAACAAAAGGCAAACTGCCTTTCCCTTACAGATGATCTACCACTGTGTTAAATTTCAGGTTCATACTTGGGGCATCTGACATTACCATTGTTCAAAGAAATCTGAAAGACAGCAGCTAAATTATTCCCAATCTTGTCTCCTAGGCTGCTTAAAACATGGTTGTGTTGCTCTAAAAAATACATATACCCCAAGGCAGAGAGTGTGGGTTGAAATGAGAGGTCGAGGGGACTGGTGCAGTTAGAAGTAACTAAAAGCAGAGTTGCAGAGGCAGCTTGCCTCTGAGGCATGGCTCATGCCTTCAGTGAAGTCTGCAATGCCAGATGCTTTGGAGCTTGCAGAGCAGAGCACCTGTTTGTTTCCTCTGCTGCTTTAAAGGCTTTTCCTCGAGTCCTTCCATGGTTGCAGCATGCTTGGTGCTGGGTCACCCTTGGTGTCTGAGCACCCTTTTTCCACATAAAAGCAGCTTTGTGGCTCAGGGTTGCTGCATTTTGTGAGAGTTTGTGTTGGTTTCTGCTTAGTGATGTTTGAGGGACCTTCAAACACAGGGCAGCAAAATCCTTCCTGACACATCCCAGAAAATCACAGGGATGAAGTCAATCGTGAGGGAGATTGTGCTGGTCCCTTGTGCCACTGCTTGATCCCTCCTGCTCTTCAGATCCCTGCTGCCGTTTGGACTTCAGATGGCTCTGGAGAAAGCGTCCGGCTTGCGCGTTCACCAGCCTGTGGTGCAGGGTGTGCCCAGGCAGCTCCAGCACCCCTGGGACAGCTCCGGGCTGTGCCCAGGAGCTCTTGGCTGCACTCTGGGCCTGTTTCCTTTGGTAAAAAGAGCTTGCTTGGGAGATTTCTGGTCTTGCCTGAGCCTCTGGGACTTGAGCCAGGGAGGGGCAGGTGTGCTCTGGACCCCAGCTGCACCAGCAGACAGAGATGGTGGGGTGTGGATGTGTCCCACAGCCGTCGTGCCCCATAACAGGGGACAGAAATGCAGCTCATGCAGCACCTGCAGTGTCTCCACCAAGCCCCCGCTTTCTCATGTCTGAGTTTTTGATGGTCCAGGTTACACTGGACCATCAAAATGTGTGGATGCTGAAAAGTTCTGGTAGAGAAATCTTTCAGTTTTCTGCAGCGTTCTGTGAGAACTTTGCAGCTCTCACAGAGGCTATGAAAACACGGCTATGGGTTTTGTAAACTAACTCCTTATCTTGCACCTGGGTTTGTTATGCAGGATTGTTTTGGTTCTGGCCTTCTGATATTTTGGAATAAGTGTCTTAGAGCTTGACCAATCCCCTCAAGGGGTGGATGGCCGAGCACCCAACTGTCTTATGCCATTCAACACACTTTGCGATCCATGCTATAAGAGATAAATTAATTACTTAATAAAAATTCAGAACTGCTTTCCCTTCTGAACTTAGTCGTGACATTCCTTGCCGTCAGTGTTGCTCACAGCGACAAAAATGCACATTGGAAAAATGGGCATTCTAGGACTGGGAAACTGGCAAGGCTGTTTATCCCAAACGTCTGCTGTTGATGTTCACTAAGATAAAAAAATAAAGGAGGAAAAAAATGCTGCAAACTTACATGACAAGCCAAATCCTGGGATTTATTGCTGCCTCCTGAGGGATTAGAGTAGCAGGAAGGAGCTGAGCCTGTGTTTTCTCTCTGATGGGTGATTGCAATGGATACTGCCTCTCCTTAGCCTTCCTGACAAGAACTTTGGCTTTGCTTCATGCTCCTGAGCTGTGGGATAAATTGTTGGGGTGATCCTATGGACCTTGAGCAGCTTAAGTTACTGTAAGGTTTTGCTGCATTCCAAAGTGCCTGGTGAAGTGGGAAGCAGCCCTCCCATGACCACACATGACCCCACTCCTGTATCACTTTGGCGGGGGCTCTTCGCTGTCCCTGTGCTCCCCAGTGCCTGTCACACCTGGCCCTGCCATGGTGATGTTTGCTGCACGGTACCTGTGTGCCATGGGGTCTCATTGAAGTGCTCCATCCCGGTCCTTCTGGCACATTTATGGGTTTCATGGGTCCTTCTCAAAGGGAGAGGCTTTGTTCCTGCCCCCGAATGACTCCAGGCACTGGCCACCCTGCTGCACCCAGGGGAGCCACCAACACGTGGATCCTGTCTCCTTGTGATGTTGCAACTGCTCTCCCCTTTGGGGTCTGCAAAGCACCAGGCAGACACAAAGCTCCAAACGGATCCAGGTGTCATTATCATGTCAATATCCCGTTATCATAATGAAGCCACGACAGGAAGGAGGCGGCTGCACATGGAACAAAGCCTGCCAGACGCAGCCAATTCTGTTATTCCCAGTTCTGACGGGATCACGGAGCTCATGGCAAAGCATTTCTGCTCCTTCAGAGTTGTCCCCCTGCCCCTTCATGTCAACACACACTTGTGGCCCCCCACGTGTGTAAATTCATTTATTTGCTGGCACACCTGCATCCACCCAATGGAGACAATAAAGGGCAAAGCGTGACTCAAGGACTGAGCTGGATAATCCCCAGGGCAGACCCGACAGTGATACGTATATTGGATTCTTAAAAGTTCTTCATTCTGCCACCTGTCATTCACCAGCAATGCATTTCATAGGCAGCTTTCCCCAGAGATTCCCTTTGTCTCTTTTCACCCTGTTCCTGCCAGCCCATGGCATCGCTCCTGCCCCTTCCAGGGAATGTTGTCCTGCCTGCATCCCTGCATAGCCTCTGCTCTCCTGTGAAACCAGCCCCATGTCTCTGTTCCCTCCCTGGCCCCATTTCAGAGTTTATTTGTGCTGCACGACCACTCAGGTGCCAAGGAAATCCCTGTCAGGCTGCAGGGCTGGTTTTGGATGGGTTCCTAAGAGGCAGCCAAGGACCACCCATGTTTGGCAGATAGACCCAGGCTGATGCCCAAACCCCCAGCTGGGCAGAGACAATGTGTCCAAAAGCTCATGAATTTGGGTGCTGTGGGAGCTGTCTGAGAGCAGCCTGTGGTCCCTGTGCACGTGCCATGGGAGGGGGGCTGGGAGAGCCTGAGACAAAGGGACACGGTGGCCATGGATGTTTGTCCACACACAGGCTGGTCTGAGAAGGAGAAGGAGATCCCAAGCTGAAATACAGATGGGAGGTTTAGATTAGTTATTGGGGAAAATTTTCATCCCAGATAGGATGGTCAGGCATTGGAACAGGCTGCTCAGGGCAGCGGTGGAGTCCCCATCCCTGGAAGTGTTCAAAGGACATTTGGATGTGGCACCTGGGGACACGGTTTTGTGATGAACATGGTGGTGCCGGCTCAAGGGTTGTACTTTTCGACCGTAATGATTCTATAATTTGGTGATTTTATCTCTGTGGCTGCCCCAAACAAAGCTGGGGGTACCAAAACACTGAAATATCTCAGGAAAAACACTCCTACCATTTTTTTTGGCTCAGCACAACCTTCTCAGCCTGTCTTGGAAAAAAGCAACCAGGGAGATTGAACCTGGATATTTCCAAACATCCTCCCTCTCTCTGTCCCTTCAGATGCAGGGGACAAACACCAGGGAGCCCCAAAACATGGAACTGGGAACAAGGACTCAGAGTGCGAAAAACACAGCATTCCAAAGGAACTCGGCGGGGGGACTGAAATGTCCCTCTGGGAGTACAGAGGTGGTGGGGCTGCCATGAGAGGAGATGCAAAAGAGCCATCAGAGGCAGTAGCCAATGGCTAGGGAAGGGGAGCTGCCTGTCCAGGGCTGGTGAGGGCACAACCAGTATGGACCAACCAGTACAAGGGCTGTGGTTCCAGGCATGGCCCTGGCGGTGCTGGGTTATGCAGAGATAGAACAAGGGGCAGTGGCTTCAAACTGAGAGAGAGGAGGTTTAGTCTAGAGATTAGGAAGGAATTGTTCCCTGGGAGGGTGGCCGGGCCCTGGCACAGGGTACTCAGAGCAGCTGTGGCTGCCCCTGGATCCCTGGCAGTGTCCAGGGCCAGGTTGGATGGGGGTTGGAGCAGCCTGGGACAGTGGGAGGTGTCCTTGCCCATGGCAGGGGTGGGATGGGATGGGATGGGATTTAAGGTCCCTTTCAAACCAAGCCGTTTTATGACCCTATGATTCTATGATCTCGTTACTTGGAGTTTAGCAGGAATTTGGTAAAGACTGAGCATCCCTGGGAGCCCAGATAATGTGATGCAGTTTTGGCTCAGTCCCGGCTGCTGGGATCTGGAAGAGGCAGAGTGTCAAGGTAAAGCAGCATTTGGACTCCAGAGAGGTGGTATCAAAAGGCACTTCAAAGGCACCCCCCAGGACCCTGGGGTTTGTGACAGTGCATGGACAGGGACATGGGGCACGCAGTGCTGAGCCTGAGGTGTTAAAAATCAGAGATCAGGCCTTTCTCTTTAAAGCTGGTACCCCCCAAGTGCTCAGTGAACAAATCCAGCCTGGAGAGGTGCCGCGGTGCTCTCTCTGGCCAGCACGCTGTCCTGGCACCGGGCAATGTGCCACCTGCCCCAGGTGAGGGGGACGGAGGCCGATCGCGGCGCTGGAGGGCAGGGAAACACCAGCTCGGGTTCGCCGTGCCCACCGATGGCAGGGTGCGCGAAGGAGGAAGGAAAAAAGGGAGGGACTTCCTCGTGGGGCAGGGAAGGGTTTATTGGAGAGAAAAGCCACGAGGAGAGCCGATAAAATTGGGCGAGCGCCGGGTTTTATACCCCTACATAATAGGCTGGAGAACATATAATAACCAATAAAATACCAGTTAGGGGGTCTTACAAGGGGGGGAGAAGGGATTAGGGCAAATGGAAGATGGAGTGGGGGGCAGAAGAGTAACAGGGGCCAATCACCTACCGAGGAACATAGAACTTTCCAGAGAAATACCCAAATACGAACCATAAAGGGGCGGGGGGCAGCAGCCAATGGCCAGCGTGCTTCACACAGCCTTTTGGGTGCTCACTGTGCCTTCCAGTCCTTGTGCTGTGGAGGCATCAAACCCCTGGACCTGTTGGTCTGCTTGGTCCAGCTGACCATGGCTCTGGCCATGGCTCACTGCAACAGAGAGGGAAGGAGCCAAGCTCAGATCTTGAATCATGGTCCAGGGGGAACCGGAGTGATTTTGTAGAAGTTCTGTCAATGCATTTTAGCAGATCAGTACATCCTGTTTGGCCTGGCTTCCCTCAAGTAGGTCACTGGTTAATCTGATGCAGGCAATGAGCCACTTTCTTTCTATTTGCTCTTTGATTTTGCTTTTCTAGCTGGTATGGCTTCACAACCAGCATGATGAAAGAGTATTTATTGCTGGCACCTGAAAGCATTATGCTCCAATAGGTGTCTGCGTTTAATTTCAAACACATCAGGATGTCTCTAATTTCCCGGCCATGGGAAGTCGGGTGTTGTGAACTTTGGAATAATGTTTTATTAGTTCTCTAGTGCGGCTGTAGTGAAACTGAATTTTAAAAGTTAAGGTAAAATGTCTGCTTGTCCAATTAGAATCATCTCAGAATGGTAGAAACAACAGTTTTGTGTGTGCAAATGAAGTTATCGCAATTAAAAGTTATGCAAGAAGGAAAATTCTCTAAAGCCTCCAAAAGAGCAAAGATAATATCATTTATAGACTCTGGGAATGAGGGCTGTTAAAGGCAGAGACTTGGGGAATATTTGCTGCAATATATTAAAAGAAGCAGGAAGGCAACTTAGTGAAAAGGGGTTTCTTGGTACTTTGCACGAAGCATCACAGAATTTTCCTTTGGGAGCACAAGGCAACAAGGAAGCCCTTGATGTTTTCGTGACCTGTGTTTGTCCCTGTGTGCTCTGAGATAGCACAGTCTGAGTATTTGTGATCAATAAATCAGCTGGGAAATGATTAATGTTATTTGAGCTCAAAATTATTGCCTTGTCCCTTTAATAGGCAATTGAGAGCTTTTTTGGAGCTGTTATTTCAGACTGCCTTCAGGTGTGGGGAAGAGATTGCTGCCTCTGATTCACATCTGCAGGTTCCTCCAGCAAACATCAATGCTATAAACTTTTATTTGCAATGAAAGTTTAGATTATGGAACATTCTGAGGATGAATTCACTAATTACTTCATATCCGAAATAAAATGTGAGAAAAAAATGGTGTCTACAAATTTCAGGTACAGGAGTAGATGCTGTTTGGGACCAGGATACAACCTGTGAGTACTGGACTGCTCAGGCAGCTCCCAGAGCAGGGAGCAGCCACTGTGTTCATTCACTGCTGGAGCCAGTCCAGAGGAGGCCACGGAGCTGCTCCCAGGGCTGGAGCCCCTCTGCTCTGGAGCCAGGCTGGGAGAGCTGGGGATGTTCAGCCTGGAGAGGAGAAGGCTCCAGGGAGAGCTCAGAGCCCCTTCCAGGGCCTAAAGGGGCTCCAGGAGAGCTGGAGAGGGACTGGGGACAAGGGATGGAGGGACAGGACACAGGGAATGGCTTCCCACTGCCAGAGGGCAGGGATTGATGGGATATTGGGAAGGAATTGTTCCCTGGGAGGGTGGGCAGGCCCTGGCACAGGGTGCCCAGAGCAGCTGTGGCTGCCCCTGGATCCCTGGCAGTGCCCAAGGCCAGGCTGGCCATTGGGGCTTGGAGCAGCCTGGGACAGTGGGAGGTGTCCCTGCCCATGGCAGGGAGATGGAGTGAGATGAGCTTTAAGGTGCCTTCCCACCCAGACCATTCCATGAATCTGTGAATTTCCCTCCTGATCCCTACAACGAACTCAGCCCCCCAGCACCAGTTCTGGCACACAGAGAGGGATGTCACCACCCTCCATCCCCATCACTCAAATGGAACATGGAAAGGACATGACATGGAAATCATGGATCTTGGACTTGCTTCAGTGCTCTTGGTTCTCCAACTTGTTCAGTAAAAATCGATGTAAAGCTGATGAACCTCCCTGCCTCCCCCGCTTCGAGTACACACATCTGACAGGGATCCTATAAGCTTCTGTTGCCAGATGAAATGGAATACAGAAAACCGGGATGAAGAATAAATGAGCCCATCTCTCCATCTCCCCCCCAAAGTGCATCACATTGACGGGTGCTCACCTAACAGACCATTAACAAATCTCTGGTTAGGAGGATCTCTCTGACCACCTATTCCAGGGCTCTGCTCTGCAGATTTTAAGGAGGTTTCTCCAACATCAAGTAGCTTTTAACCTGTGCTAGACTTCAGGCTCAAACCTTTTTTGAACTTCCAATTTTTTTTGCACTTATTGTTGTATCAGGAGCAAACCCAGAAATTATGTACAATTAAGAGCATTCCAAGGGCTGAACCTATGAATAAATTCAAACCAGAGCATGCTTAGACACTTTTCCCTGCTCATTCTGCCTCAAGAAACAGCTGCCAGGAAAAAAAGGAAGGTTTGAAGGCAGTTTTTCTTGACAATTGCTTGCTCTGAAGCTCCTGAAGAGTTTCACATTTTTCAGACAAGTCAAGCAGAAGAGGCTAAGCGCACCCAGCTGTGGCACAGAAAATTGGGGGGTGCACAGCCCATATAGAAAATAAACCCCACGAGTGAGAGGCTTTTAAGTGGAGGGCACACAAAAAAGGCAAAATCATAGGATTACTGGTGATTGATCTAGAGAGAAGAGTCAATCTTGCAATTTTGGGGGCTTGCTGAGTCTCTGATAAAAGACAGGGCTGTGACTGAGATCTGAGGAGGAAGCGCAGGGAGAGAGGGAGTGAGAAATGATGTAGGGGAAGACCCAGCTGTAACTCTTGACAAAACAGTCACCATTTCCAAGTAAAAAGATCTCCATGATGGGAGAATTTGGTCACTGGAGGGAAAAAAGGAGAGTCCAGATGCTGCCAGATGGGACTCACCCCATGGAAGAAAACCTTCCTGAATTTCTGAATACAGTGAGTATTTGGAGAAGTGCCTGATGTCACCTGAGCCTGTCAGCACAGGGACAGGGGCTGGCTGGCTCCACCAGAGCTGTCGGTCCTGCAAAGCCGATGCTCAAACAAGGATGCCCTGGATCCAGCGGGCGTGGGAGATGGCCCAGCAGAGGTGGTGGGGGCAGGACGAGAGCAGGGGGCTGCCCACCTTCTTCAGGGGCTCTGCCCGGAGCAGCACCGTGCTGTGACACTGGGCAGCCTCCCAGAGCACGTTCCTGTCTGCAGCACCAACCTGCCAGGTTCCCTGAACCTTTAGACAAGTGTAGGCTGCTTCTCTGGTGACAGTTTTTCACTTACACACTCCCAGGTAATGGATGATGAAGACAAATTGCTGTGTTATGTAATTTAAGGTGAATTTTGCCTGTCAGCACAGTTGAAATAAATGTGTTCATTTCCCCAAAATGGCCAATCTGTCACATTATCCCGTGTCCTCGTTTCCCCCATCCAGTCTAATAGTGGAAATTGGAGATCTGATTGTTTTAAAAAGTGAATTTATCATATCCCTAATTTCCCTGTACTATGAAGAGCCATCTTTAACGTTTGTTTGTCCAGTCCTAGCCAGTGCTTTCCCTCGGACGACCCCAGCACGGGCAGGGTGAGGAGCTGCTCCAGTGGGTTTGTGTGGAGCACCCCCAGAGCTGCTGGCGCTGGGCACGTCAGCTCTCACTGAGCCGAGGCTCACCCCACTGTTTCCCTAAAAGCAAAGAGTCCTTGTGCTGGTTCCTGGTGCTGCTCCTCGATTTTATCCCAAAGCAGTGGCACAGCTCCGGTCCTTTCCCACGCAGCCCTCCAGGAACAAGTTACCTGCCTGCGATTACACTGGTTGGTGTTAATTCCATAATTTAATTCTTTATCAGCTGAAACTTGTGTTGGTTTTCCTGTTATTTTCTGTGACTGATTTCAGATGAGACACCTACTTTATTCGTGGGGTGCAGCAAAGTAAAATGTCAGTGTTCTCCCCATCTACTTCAGCTCCCTGTTGTCTCTGATGGAGTCAAAAGTAATAAAGGTCAGATATCTCCTTGGTAGCTCATGGGGTTCTGGGGTACCTTGTCTGCTGTGATTAGTTTGGAAGTGCTTCCGCGTGAGAGGCTGTGTTTAACCCTCCACAGCAGCGAGGGAAACTCTCCCTGGCTCTTGTGGAGAGCCAGCACATCCTCAGGCTCCCCTCCACACAGCACATAAATACTTCTGCTCCTGTCTTCCCTGCCTCATTATTAGCAATTTTATCATCTCTGTCCAATAACAGTCCTGCTGACTTCTATTCTTTGATGAATCCTCTGTCTCCTTTCCCAGTGGGAAGTTGCCGGCTGTGGTTATCTGCATCCCACAGAGCTGGAGCACTGCTGGCAGTGGTGTTTCCCCGTCTGTATTCAAGCCCTGTGCCTGCTCCTGCCCCACTCTCTGGAGCTTGCTCCCAGAGTGCAGGTGGCTGGAGATGGGCTGGAACCTCTCAGTCCTGCTCACTGTCTTGCTCATGGAATCGTGGAATATCCTTCATGGTTGGAAGGGACTCACAGGGATCACCCAGTCCAGCTCCTGGCCCTGCCCAGACCCCCCAACAATCCCACCCTGGGCATCCCTGGCAGCGCTGTCCAAACGCTCCTGGAGCTCTGGCAGCCTCGGGGCCGTGCCCATTCCCTGGGGAGCCTGGGCAGTGCCCAGCACCCTCAGGGGGAAGAAATTTCCCTACCCTGGCACAGCTTCACGCTCCCCAGCTCCTCCTGCACTTCGGTGGCCTCCCATCCCCCTGGCTCTTGCTGCTGCTCAGTGTCATCCTGGCACTCCGGAAGGTTGTGCCTGCGGAAGCTGCAGCCAGAGCCCAGACTGCTGAGACAACCTCCTGCCTGAGGGCCAGGTCTGACCCTGGGTGCCCTGCACAGAGCAGGGGGCAGAGAAGCAGGATAAACTGGAGTTCTCAGGAGCAGAGCTGAACCAAGCTGCTTTTGTCCCTGGCAAACGCCCTGGGTGAGGAGAGGCTGCTTGGCTCTGGGGATCCTGAGCAGCGTCCCCATGTTTGTCACCACAGAGCCCCTTGGCATTGCTGGGTGCACTCACACAGGGTCTGCCTCTCCACAGGCTGGGAAGGCAGGGATACAGCTGCACATTCCCACTGTAGCCTTGCAGGATGAATGTCTGATGGACATGGACAGCCTGCTCTGGTGGAAGGTGTCCCTGACCATGCCTGGGGTGGGATGAGATGAGCTTTAAGGTGCCTTCCAACCTAAACCATTCCATGATTCCATGATTTATGAATGTGCTGCAGGTGAAGGCTTGGGTACTGCAGAGCTTCTCCCAGCAGCAGGGCAGAGGTCTCTATCCAGGACTTTGTCCATGTCAGGAAGGATAAAGCCACTGCAAAACAACATGTTCATTCCTCCCACAGTGCAAGCAAACAGCAATTTTTTTGCTAAAATGGAAGTTTATTTAATGATAAATATTTAAATTTGTTTTGTGGAGTAAACCAGATTTGGTCTGTCCCTTTCCAAGTACCTTGCAGCAGCACTGGTGCAGCTGGGATGAGGTCTGGGGGACTGCAGGCTGGGAGGTGGGCAGGGAGCAGCATGGATCTCCTTGTGGACCAGGACAGTCCATACCACCCATCCCAGTGCTCCAAGCCATGTATGAGCAGAGGGCCCTCACTGTGAGGAGGAGTGGGAATGGCTTTTTAGCCTCACCTGCTCTTCATGAGGTGCTGTTACCAACGTGTGAGAAAACCAGGTCCTACCGCAGTGAAAAATCAGGGGTTTTCTGTCTTTCAACCCAGTCCCTTCCTTCCCATCCTGTGTGTAGGGAGGCTGAGCCCTCTGTCTGCTCCTCTGCTTGCTTCCACTCCATCACTTTTATATCAATTTCTGAGGTGAAGTGTTGTATCATGAAGTTCCTACAGTGGTCCTTCCCCTCAGGCTAACCTGCGCTCCAGATCCCACTGTGCAGGTTTCCCTTTGCTGGGAATATTTGCTCCTGCCCTCCCTGCTCTGTGATAGGCTCAGAGACAGTGGGAATATGAGTTTTTTCCCTGGGAAACCTCCTGTTGGAACATGAGGGCTGGTGGGATGGCTGTGCTTGGGGCAAGGGAACAGTTAAAAGGCTTTTGATTCAGTGCATCTCTTCCCTCCAACAGCACCATTATTTCATACAACTTATTCCTTCCATTGAAACCTTCAAATAATTTCCCTTTATAATCAAACTTTTCTATCCCTAAATCAGTTTTATAACCACCTTATTATACCTTGAAACTCAAAATGAAAAATAACTGTTATAAATAATTGGGCTGTGCTGTGAATACTAAGCACACCCGTGGCTTCCAGAGGACGGGATAACAGGGCCATCCTCTGCCACCCACCCAGGGAAGGGCTTGCTGCTTAGCTTGTCTTCTTCAGTGCTCCAAGTGGGGTGCAGAGAGGAGAGGGGAGGTGGAATTCAGTCTTTGCCAGGCTCTGGACCTGCCCTGGAGTTAGCAGGAGACCCTGTGCCACTGCTGTGGGTCGTGTTGGTGAAAATGCAGCGATCCTGGCCTTTGCTCCACCTGGGAGCTGGGGCTGTGCAGCCCCGTTTGAGCTCAGCTGTTCCCAGAGTCTCCACCTCTAAAAGGGGTCAGCCCTGAGCCGAGAGCATCACTGGGTGCCTTCTCAGAGTCCCTGCACTATCTCTGCCCGCAGGAAGGCTCCCGAGTGCGGCTGTGGCACTGCTGAGCTGCTGCCCATGCCCAGCTCTTCGGTGCCTCCCCCTGCACCAGGGGCTGTGAGACCTCCAAAGCCTGACGATCACAGAATCCAGACTGGTGTCTGTTGGAAGGGACCTTAAAACTCACCCAGAGCCACCCCCTGCCATGGGCAGGGACACCTTCCACTGTCCCAGGCTGCTCCAAGCCCCAATGTCCAACCTGGCCTTGGACACTGCCAGGGATCCAGGGGCAGCCACAGCTGCTCTGGGTCTTTGATCTCAGCCATTCATTCATCCATCTCAACCTGCACTAAACTGACACAAGGTAGAAAAGAGTTTTTCGCCCCAGTCTCCCCCCTGGACATTGCAGGGATCTGTCTGTCTCTCTCCAGAGCGGGATGTGCCTCCAGGAGAGCTCCAGCCATCTCCTCATTTTCAGGTGTGTGGCAAAGAGAAGGAATTTGTTGCTGGCTTGCAGCTTGTGTGATGGTTTTATTTAATAGATTCGCAGAGACTAAAGCCAGAGAGATGCATTAGATCATCACACTTGATTTCCTGTAAATCACAGGCCATTACATTTCACCGGGTTCATCATGCAGTGCATCCAGTGACTTGGGTTTAAGTGAAACACATCTTTCAGGAAGATCTCTTCAGGCTACTTTCAGTGGTGGATAAATGTTTTCCTTCCAAAAAAGTGTCTAATTTATAATTCAAATGTTTCTGGCTTCAGCTCCCAGCTCTTGTTCTGCCTTTTGCATTGCACTCGCAGAGTCTTTATTGCAAGATATTTTCTCCCCCTGAAGGAGTGTAGATGCTATGATGAAGTCACCTCTCAGTCTTCTTTTTTAAAAGCTAACCAGCTTGAAGCCTTTAAATCTCTGCATGGAAGGTGTTCTTCCTGGCCCTTAAATCAACTTTGTAGCTTTTTTTCTGCACCTCTCTGTTCTTCCAACTATTTTTTCAAATTTATTTAAGCAGAGACCTACAGAAGTACTGCAATTTGTCAGGACGTGACGTTGAACTGGAGAGTGGGGAACAGACCAATCCCGGGCTCTAGAGAATGGCCCGTGTGCCTGCCACCCAAACAAATAATTACAGAGCTGTGAATGAGGAGCAGGCAGCTCCTTTATCCCTGGGCTCCTTCAGCAGCTCCTGGCTGCCAGGGGAGTGGTTGAGCAGAAAGGGGCCAAGGGGGACCAAAGGAACAATATCCATGCTGGCATGAGGAACCCTCCTCTCTCCTCCTGGGCTCCAGCTGGGGGGATGGAGGAGATGCTGCCCTGGGAGCCTGCTGTGACCCCTCTGCTGGAAACTCCCCATGAGGAGCCAGCACGTCCCTGTGATAGCTGGACAAATATAGATCTGGAATTGTATATTCTTTTACCAAAATACATTTTTATTTTCATTTTTCAGGCACATCAATAACTGTCCCTTCTGACCAGGCATCAAAGGCAATATTCTAACTGAATCTGCTGCTGGAAGGACTCCTGCATTTCTGCTCTCCTCATGCTGCTGCTGAGGTCTGGGCTGTCCCTGCAGGTCATGGACCTCCTCAGTGCCTCTGAGAGGTGCAGGTGAAGCACACAGGAAGGCACCACCCAGAACTGGTGGAAATCCTCACACACCGTCACTCCTACACTCCAAAGCTCTGTGTGGCCGCAGATGTGATGAGTGAAGCCACACTCCAAAGGCCTCCCCTCCATCCCACGGGTGGATGCTCTTCGGCCCATTGCCCTCAGCCCAGCTCTCGTGGGGATCTCCTGACTGGCTGGCAATAATTGTCTTTTAAAAAAAGGCTGAAATTTAGCCAAGGGGCATTTGAATGCCCAGAGGCTGAGTGTTCCTCCTTGTCTGCTGATCCCAAGAGCTGGTCTGTTATCCACCAGAGCTGAGGCAGGTGCAACAGTCACAGTTAATGAACATGACTTTTTAATTATTGAGGAAAGGAGACAGAACAGGAATGGTAAACTGTGGCTGCATTAGCTCTGCTAGGAGCTGATAATTGAGATGTGTGAGACAAGAGCATGTGTGCCTGGAGGGTCTCTCTCCTCTGCCAGCCAGGGACAAAGCACATCCCTTCCTGAGTTGTTAGTGAGCTCCCCCTTACACACTTTAGACAACTAAGGGAGCTTAGAGATAGGCACAATACCCAAATTCGAAGGCTGGAGAATCCTCTTTATGTATCTCACATAATCTAAATAGTATCTGCATATGTAAAGCTGATTAATCTCAGTTAAATCCAATGCAACCAAAGAAAGCATTTAAAACAGTCATTTAAAAGAAGTCACTCAAAGGAGTAGTATTGAAACCCACCACATGTCTGGATACAGAGAGTCCTAAACCCGAATTAAATCCCACTATTTCTCTGTGTTTACCAAGATTAGCTCATGTCTTTTCTCAAGGAACACATGGCCTAAGCAAGTTGGTATTTAACAGGAGAAGATGTTAATACCTTCAATTACAACAGCATTTCATTATCCCATTAAATTCATTATGAGACTACATTAACTCTGATTCCTTGCCAGAATGCTGACAGCCTCCTGTTGCTCTCAGTGCTGAGGAAATAATGTGGTGTGTGGCATTAAAACCCGGCGGTGTCATGACTCCTCTCTGTTCACCACTATCACCACAGCTTTAGCTGTATGGCCACTGCTTATCCCAAAAAATTAACCGTGTGGGCTCAAAGAAAACTGTGATTTCTGTCATCCTTTACCTGGCTGGATGCTTTGACCTGCTCATGGCTACAGAGCACCTTCGTGTGTGTGCAACGTCACCCCGATGGCTTCTGCTGCTGTTGTGGGAGAGTCCCAGAGCATCTGCAGTGTCCCCCTCTGCTTTGGTCCGCTCTCTGAAATGTCCCTTGAGATCGTCAGGAATTTAAAGGAGTTGACACTTTGCTTTGCCCATGGACAAATCTCTGTTCCGTGACTTTTCAGCATAACTACTGTTTCTGAGAAAATGAAAATTTAGAGAGGGTTTTGGAAACAGAACGATCATCACTCATTGCAGACATCGTTTGGGCCTTAGGAAGAAGTTCTTCACAGAAAAGCCGGGCAGTCACCGTCCCTGCAGGTGTTTAAGGAAGGACTGGATGTGGCACTCAGTGCCATGGTCTGGTTGACACAGGTGGGACTCCATGATCTCAAAGGTCTTTGCCAGTCCAATTGATTCTGTGATTGCCTTTTTTATGTAACTCCTTGGGAGCGAGTCCTGTCCTGCTGTGTTCGTACTGGGCAGCATCACTGTTCCCCCTGAGAGCACCTGTGACCAGCAGGGGAAGGTCACCGGTGGCTGAGGGGCTTTTGCCACCCAAAGGAGGCAGCCCAGGTACCACAGGTCTGTGTGCCAGGTAAGGCATCCACAGCGCTGCTTAGATCAGGGCTGGGCCCACTTCTGCTCCGTTCTGTACTCAGACAGTGCCTGCTTTGAGATCCCATTATGACATCAAATGGCCTTGCTACTCTTGTACACCTCCATCTCCCACACTCAGAACAAAAGCAACAGGAGTTATTATATCAGGCTTACATGTGGAAGCAGATCATTTGTAAATAAACACCTCTGAAGGAGCTTATCAAGGAAAAAACACCCAGAAAAGCTTTGACCTTTATGCAGAAACATGAATTTAGATGTAAGGAAGCTGTTCAGAGATACATTCTCCAGTTCTAAATGTTCTACTTAACATTTGAGGAATAAAGATGTTAGCATGCTTAAGAAATGGATTCATTTTAATGAGAGTAATTTTTAAGCTGCACAGAATATTCTTGAAAGGAAGGCTTTTTCTTTTTTTTGGGAGTCTGGGTAAAAGTTATTTCACTTTCACGATATAGTTTACAGTTTCTGGTAAGGATCCCTGGGGTCATCCTTTTTGATCCGAAATAAAGCGCTTCTCTCTTCCTAAAGGCGGGCTCTTCTACACCTGAATGACTGGGAAAGCTTTTTCTCTTGCTATAGTGCTACTCCCGTGTTTGGGAGGCATCTTGCTTTTAAGAAGACAGTCGTGCAATTGTTTCTTTCTGACCCAAAATTTCTTGTGGTATGATTTGTCCTGTGTGTACTTTCACAATGTGCAATTAAAGACCCGGGTAACAAATTCTGCAGAAGGCACAACTCCAAGTGACAATGCTCCACGGTCTGCTTTCAGACTGTGGCACAAAGGCAGCAGGACGCAGAGCTTCAGCCAGGAGGAGGGACGGGAGCAGAGCTGAGCCCTGGGTGGGTACAGGGCTGTCGCTGTCACGTCTGAGACAGGTAAAGAAAACGACACAGAGTCCAGGCTCATGAACAAGTGGAAGCGCTTTAATAATTTTCTGACTACTTTATAAGATAAATCGCAAAAAGTGTGTTGAATGGCAATAGGTAATTGGTTCCTCGGCCATCCACCCCTTGAGAGGATTGGCCAAGTTCTAAGATACCTATTCCAAAATATTTTCAAAGTCAAAGCCATAACAATCTTGCAAAACAGCCTGCAGGTGCAAGAAGTTTATAAATCTGTGACCTTGTTTAAAATAGTTTGCATGGGAAAGACAGTCTGCTCACAGAATATTGAGAAAAGGCTGAAGAATTTCTCTGCTTCTAGCTTTTTAGCACCTATACCTGAACTCTGTCCTGCCCTGGTTGGTTTTCTCCTCCTTGGTTTAATTATCTGCAGTTCACCCCTTTCCCTGGGCACCCCAGCTCTCTTCTGCCCGGGCTCCAGGTGTTAGAGAGTGTGGGCCTGGCACGAGGCGTGTGCTGCCAGCAGAGATGTGCTGCTCCCGAGGGCCCTGCCTTGGCTTCCCATGGCACCAGCAGCAGCCAACACCAACATGAGCCCAGTGGCGTGAAAGATTCCAGAGACAAGGGCAGGTTTCCCTGTTCATCTGGGACTTCCCTGCTGTGTTCTCACCTCCTGGTTATTTGTTGGAGGGTGATGTGGGGCATTTGTCATAACTTCACAGCTCATTGCTGCCCTGCCTGCCAAGGTAATTGCTCCTTCGAGGTGTGACAACAATTCCATCTATTTCTCCCTGCAGGTCTCAGTTCCCTGCGTGGTGCCTCTGCTGGGTGGCCACCTGCCTTTCTGGGATGATCTGGGGTGCCTGCTTGGGGGCTGGGCTGTGCTGACCCAAAAGCTGGGTTCAGTGAGCAGCCTGTGCAGAGACAGAGCTTCCCTCAGCCCTTGGGACAGGTGAGCAGGGGAACGGAAGGTGTATTTCCTCTTCTGCCGAAACCCCCAAACGCAACAGACGTGCTGGCCCGTCTGCCTGGCAGTGAGGGCTGTACGCCTTCGCTGTGCTGGGTTAGCGGTGCTCGGTCAGCGGAGAGCTGATGTGTCATGGGGTGCCCTACACCCCTCAGCTCTCCAGGGAAAGCCCCACTGCATCCCCTGCCAGCACCGAGGGGCTCAGGCAGGACTGGATCCTTCTTCCTGGATCTTCGCTTTCCACACAGGCCCTCGGCCGAGTCCCAGAGGGCACTGCAGCAGCTGGGAGCAGGGTGAGGGCTATCCCTGATGCCCTTGCCGGTATCTAAGGTGAGGTGCACCTGGGGAGCAGAGCAACCATGGCTCCCTGCTGCTGGGACCGTGGGGCCTGATGAGCCGGAGTGACCAAGGGCTGGGGGACATGCACCTGGAACGGGGCTGAGGGGGCTGGTTGTGGATCAGGAGGTGGAATGGCCGGTGAAGGGTTTGTGTGATGGGACCAGCAGGATGGGCTGGGCTGTAGAAGGTGAGGTAGGAGGGAGTTGAGTACTTGGAGCAGGGGCTGGGGGGCTGGGAAATGGGATGGAGGGGGCAGTAGGGCTGTGCAGGAGGGACCTGAGGTGAGAGGGCAGGTGTGGCCCTGACTAACCCTGTGGGTACTGCTCGCCACAGACCCTGTCCCCTCTGCCCATCCATCCCCTGGGCCATCTCTGCCCTGCAGAGCTCCCACCCTGAGTCTGCAAGCACACCCAGACCCTCTGCACCTCCCAAAGAAAGGTCTCTCACAGGTTCTGCCATGGCTGTTGTCCCTAGAGCCCCTCCAGGCACGGAGACTTGTTCACACCTGGTGCCACAGGGGCACTGGCTGTGCTGAGCCCAAAGCATCTGCACCCTGAGGCTTTTGAGTGGGACCAGGGGCTGACAGCACCCATGCCCTGCTGTGTGCCAAGTGTCTGGGAGTAGGCAAAAGGTGGGATTTATGCTGCACAAAAAGTAGAGTAAATAAAAGCCTTTGACATTTTCTAATTGGGGTGCTGGGAACATCTCAGCAGCTCTAAGATGGTTCTGCAGTTTTGTGTAAATGCCTCATCAAAGTGGTAATGTATTCTAATTACTAGCAGAGCCCTGGCTGCCTCATGAACCAGTAATATTTTGTGGCATGTGACATTACAATGAAAATGTATGAAGAACAATTTTTCATTTAAATTACCAGCTGTATGATCAAGTTTTTTGTAGGATTACGAGGTTTGGGGTAAATGCTCCATAAATATGTAAATAACTTGTGATCTTGTTGCGTTAGGTAATTGCAGGAGGACACGGCTTGTGGCACAGATGAACCAAGAGTGGAGCCCTCCGAGGTTCTGTTCCTTTTGGGCACGTGGCTGGGGCTCCCTAGGGTCTGGGCTGCCACCCTTGGAGGACACCTGAAACACCTTCTCAGCCGCTGCACCCTTTGCAGCCACTTTTCCCACCCAGCCGGGCATCTCTCTGTGCCACCGGGACGGCAGAGCTGTGCTGCCTGCTGTGGGAATCTTCCTGGGGATTAGTCACAGACTGGGGGACACTGCGTCCATCCCTGCTGTTTTTGTGGGATGAAATCTTCTGAAGAAACTCTTCTTGCTCCTTCCCCAGTCAGCCTGACCCTGGGGCTGACTGCCCTCACCCAGAGGACACCCACTGAGCCTAAAGGAGAGCTGTGAGCACAAATCCAAATATTTTTTTCACATCAGCTAAAAATCAAGATATTTGCCCTGGGAAAAAAGAAAATATTTGTTTGGTTTATCCAGTTCAAAATTAGGCAGAACTGGTGAATGAGGGAGCAGGTGTGCAGTTTCCAAAGCTCCTGTTTCCACCGTTTTTCCCATCTGGGTTTGACCCTGAAAGCCTCCCGGTCCATGCTGTGCCAGAGCCACTCCGGCCCTGCAAGCACGAGTGGTCGCAGGCAGGACTGCAGGTGCTGGGCCAGCGAGCCTGGATATCATCCGTGTTTTCTGTGGCTCCGGCTGGTATTTCCAGGGGGATAGTGCAGCACCTGGAGCTGCTGAGGTGCAGGCGGGAGCTACACACACAGGACTGGACATGCTGACCCCCAGTGGGTCCCTTCTGCCATCACCTGAGTGAGGATCCTCTGCTCTTCACATCTTCACATGGCTCCTGAGCCATCCGTCATTTCTGTGGCCCATCCCTGGCTCTCCCTGCTTGGAGCAGTTGGACACACAGGCAGGGTGCCCCGCGGCAGGATGCTCCAGTCTTGTCTTCTCCTTGCCTGGGGAGCAGGAGCAATGCTCCAGGTCTGCTGGAGGGTGGGAAGCCTGGCCTCTGGTTCATGGGATGTCCCTCTCCACCGCCTGGAGAGGGAAACTGCACTTGTGTGGACCTGTGGCAGGAGGTGAAATGTGCTGCTCTAAGTCAATTTTTACAGTGGAAATACTGGAGAGGAACTTGAGAATTAAAACATGAAAGAGAGCACAATGTGTCTGCACCAGGGAGAGGTGAAAACAGTAGCACTTTTATTAAGAAAATGGTATTTCTGGAAGAAAAACAGCAGGAGTGCAATCTCCTGGAGCACTTGGGGTCAGCATGAGAGTGCTGAGAGAAGATTCCCAGAGTAGTGATGGGCCAGAGGGGGAAAGGAGGGATTAAGAGACCCCCAGCAGCAGCAGCCTGCCCATCATCACCAGCATCGTGCTGTGTGCACTGCCCAGCCCCCAGGGCTGAGCCGGGCCTCGGGCTTGCTCTGCCACGCCTGGGTGAGAGCATCTCCCTGGGGCAGGAGCTGCACAGGGTGCACCCAGAGCCCACGCTGGGACTCGGCAGCTGCCAGCGCAGTGGTCAGGGAGCTCCGGCACTCCTGAGCAGAGCCAGTGGCTCACAGGGTGGTGGTACCTGTGTGTGCACACATGTCCCGCGCAGCTGGAGGACATTGGCGCACTGCCTGTGCTGCTGCAGGTCCAGCAGATGCTGTTGAGGTCACCTCACGCCCTTGCTGTTGTGGCCTCTGCTGCCTGCAGGACCTGGGGATACCCTGGAGCTGCTTCCCCACTCTGAACAAGGGTGCTGGGATGTTCCCTGGTCCCCTGGCACCTCTCTGTGCCCGGGGCATGACACCTCCCCACTCTTGTGCTGAATCCCCTCTGCTAGAGACAGGGTCGCTTTGGGACAGACACCCTCCCCTCTCATCCCCAGGCCCAAGGCACACTGACCAGGGGGATGAGCTCAGAGGGGTAGGGGCTGCAGGACAGGAGCAGAATGGCCCTGTGCCCACGCGTGTCCGGCAGGCTGGCTGTCCTCCGGCTCTCCTTGGGGGATGGGTGACAATAGGGACAGTGGCATGAGATGTGCTGGGGAATTGCAATGCCCTCAGGGTCCGTGGCTGCCTGCAGAGGCTGAGGGGACAGCGGGATGGCTCCCCTCCGAGCTGACCAGCAGGTCATTGTCACCTTCCATACAAGCAGATGTCACCGTGCTGGAGCAGAGCTGCTGAGCAGGTGTAGAGTGGGGGGTCCTGGGGGATGGAGGGGAAAGCCGGGGAGCCCTCACCTTTGCCAGCCTGTTCTCCCTGGGATGAGCCCACAAAATGAGGCACAGTGATCTGCTGGGGTCCTGGGACCAGCTGGGCCTGGGGGGCCCTGAGGGGACAGAGGGGACAGAGGGAACAGAGGGGACAGCGGCTGTGGCAGCGATGCTGTGCCTGTGTCAGGGCTGGTGGGGGCAGGTGCTGCACAGGGAGCACAACCAGCTCCCACCACTCCTGTCAAGTGAAGAGAGAAGGACTCAGTGCTGATTAATTATTTAGATTAGAGCAATACAAAGGGGATAAAATATGCCTGGAAAACGGTGATTTGACAAGTGTGTCTGGGGGGGTGACAGTGCTGTCACCAACTGCCCTGTGTCTGGCTGGCTCCCATGGGGGAGTTTCCTTGGGGCTGGGGAGGCTGAGGGGGCCTCCCCAGCTCCTTTTTCTCACTGGGAGCAGCTGACAGCTCCTTTTTCTCACTGGGAGCAGCAAACAGAATAGGTTTTCCTTTTTCTCTGCCTGAGCTCTGTAAGCAGCTCAGAGTGTGACTGGAAAAGCAATGGAGCTGGGAGAGGGAATCCCACCATCGCACAGCCTCAAGAGAGGGAATATTTGATGAAGCTGAGTCCTGTGAAGAGAAAGCAGAGGCTGTTACCATCACAGATACTTCAGCACAGATGCCACAGAAGAAAGAAGCCGGGCTTTGTAAAGAGCCTTTGTATTATTTCATGCCTCTCCAGCTTCACTGAAGTGAAAATGAGGCATGTTTTTAAGAGCGAGGGAAAAAAAATGAAAAGGCAGGAGAGCAACTTTTTCTCTCTGCTGAAAGCCTGATGCTGTGTTTTAACTCTTCCCTGAGCTTGTCTGCCGAAGACCTGCTCCTTGTGGGCTCTCTGGGCTTCAGTGCAGAATGGATTTTCTTTAGCAGACCCCGGTGAGCCACTTTTCTTAGCAGATGTATCTGCTGGGCTGGCGGAGGGGAGCTCTGCTCAGCCTGGCTGGAATCAGCACCCAGTGGCTGCAGATGAAAGACGCCAAACGCCATCGATCGCACAGTCCCTGCAGGGCCAGGGAAGAGCAACTGGCAGTTCTTCAGCCTGACCCACGTGCTACCAGGTGGCCCCTTCCTGCCCTTCATTCGAGGCATTATTCTGACTCGCTCTCTCCAGCTATGGCTGGGTCCAAACCTCTGCCGTGCCAAGAGCTCAGCTCCTCTTGGCATTGAGAACTTCCTAAGTTTGAGCCAAGGCTTTTGTTCCCCTTGCAGCCATCACAGACGAATGAAGAGCTCCATTCTCTCCTTTGTTTTACTTCTTCCAGAGCAGGAGCACTCTGGCTTCGTGCAGGGCAGGGAAGAGCAGGAGGAAGGGAGCGGCCCAGCTGTGTGACACATCATGGAGAAGGGGACGTGCATCCACACTCCTGCCTCTGCTCCCAGGGAACTGCCTGAACAAAGGGCTCATGATCTGCCCTGATACCCCTGGATAAGCTGCACCTGCACATTGACATCTGTGAAAAAAATCCCCAAAATCTTGCTTCTCACCTGGGTTTTCTAGCAGGAACCACGGGAGGGACCAGATGCTCTTCCTTGATGTGGTGGATGAGGAAGACCACTGAAATCCTGCTGGCACATCCTGGATTGTTGGGGAAGCCTCCACATTCTGGAACCAATCCGTTCTGGCTCATCCCCCGTGTGCTTAGGTTGTGAGGCTTCCCAGGGCAGGAGATGGCACATTCTCCCTCCTCTTGCAGGCTTGCCTGACCAGGCTGGGATAAGGATTTTCTCCTTTACCTCTGGGTGCTGGGACACAGCCACAGCTCTGGTACGGTGAGCAGGTGATGCACAACTGCCTAAATGGTTCCTCTCCGACCCACAAATAACGCAGGACACTCCAGGCCAGAGCTGCTACAATTCATAGGGCCATGAGATTAAAGGATGTTTGAGAAGAAAACCCTGAAGTCCCATAAACTTCATACACTTCTATTTATTATAGAATATTCTACAGTTTCTACATACATATTTCTCCATAGCTGCATACATATGGTACAAGGGGGAATGGCTTCACACTGACAGAGGAGAGATTTACTTTTGATATTAGGAGGAAATTCTTCACTAGGAGAGTGGCTGAGCCCTGGCAGAGGTTGCCCTGAGAAGCCATGGCTGCCCCATTGTTGGAGTGCACTGGGTGGTGGTAGAGAGATGGGCCCTGAGGATCAGAGAGAGGGCCTCTGTCCTGGGCCCGGAGGTGACCCTGGGAGTGCATCCAGGTCACCGGGGATGGACTGAGAGAGGATTGTGTGTTTATGGACAGACTGGGCCTGTGAGAAGTGTTCATTGCAGTTTGTGGCCTTATAGGGCATTGTTTGCCTGTTACCATAACAGGTAAAATCTGTGCAACGCCCCAGGTGATTGGGGGACACTGTGGGGAACATCTTTCCTGTTTCTAGGATGTGATATCCTGTTGGGTGCTGGGATTTAGGGAATTCTGACTGCGCAATAAACGGCTTTGCCACTCTCCATCTTGCGTGCAAAGCCCTTGCCCGTGCGTCATTACTGCACCCATCCCTGAAAGTGTCCAAGGCCAGGTGGGATGGGGCTTGGAGCAGCCTGGTTACTCCAAGGGCAGGTGTCCCTGCCCATGGCAGGGCGCTGGAAGGTCCCCTCCGAACGGAACCATTCTATGATTCCATGACACCTACACATGTTCTACACTTCCTCCTGAGGTCAAGCTGGCTGACATGTGAGAGGAGCAGAAATGTGTGGCTGGACTTGTCCTCCCCATGTCAGCATTCAGGGAGCACTGAGAACGGTCTGCAGCAGACCATCGGGTGCAGATTGTTCATAAAAATCATGTTTAAACTTTCCAGACAGCAACCCCCTGGCCAGAAGGCAGGAGGGCCTGTGAACCTGCTGAGAAGACTGTGCTGGATGAGTTGGCCATACCCATTTTTTTCCCCCTGGTTTGTTATTTTCCATGTTTGTAGCTTTCAAAAGTTTCCCTGGAAACCTCCAAGGCCAGGTCAGATGGGCTCTGAGTAACCTGGTCTAGCTGAAGATATCCCTGCTGATTGCAAAGGGGGGTGGTACAAGTGGCCTTTAAAGGTCACTTCCAACCCAAAGTATTTTATGATTTGACAAAGAGATCTTCAAATAAACCAGGGTGTGGAGCTCCCATTCCAGACACATCTGAATCTTAGGCAGTTCCCCGTTAATTTTCTAAACCATAAAAATAATAAACACGTAAATTAAACTGTCCTGAAGGCATCTGGCAGAATGCTGATGGGGAAACTGTCCTCCTTGCCAGCTTGTCAGTGACAAAGATGGACTGAAATTAACTGTTTTCAACCACCTTCCGGGCAGGGAGCGGGGACAAGGTCACTGGGACCTTTGGGAGCTCAGAGGGATTGGTTCCTCCATTCCCTCAGTGCTCTTCTGTGGAGCAGAGCTCCTGCTGACCGCTCAGACCAACACTCATCAGGGAGGGATGGACGTGACTCTGTAAGCCATGCTGCAGGAGTCATTCACTAGGGACCTCTGCTTCCAGTTTCTGCTCATCTCTCTGTCTCTGAACCTCTAGCTGGTGTAGGGCTGAAATCTGTTGAAAACTGTCCTGGTTTCAGCCAGGACTCTCCTGTTGTTCGATACCACCTCATGCCATTGCCAGGGGCTGAGCAAAGGGCTCTCTTGGGCTCCTGAGAAGAAGGAAGTGGTGTCCTGTCGCTGTGTACCAAGAATGGCAAGAAGAACGACATTAGAGAGAATGAGTCCAGGAGAAAAAAGCCTTTTATTAATAATTAAATCAGTCCTTTTATAACTTGGTTTGCAGTAGAGGAATGACACAATTGGCTCACGGCTCAGCCACCCACCTAAGTGATTGGCTGAACAGTATAACACTTACTTCAAAATATGTTTTCTCACTGAACCAAAACATCTCCACAGACTACGTGCAGCTGTGAAATAGTTTACAAAATAACAAACTGTTTCTCAGCTGGTCTGCGTGAGAAAGCAATGTCCTCACAGAATATTGAGAAAAAGCTGAAGAATTTCTTGGCTTTTAACTTTTTTAGCATCTACAGTGTCCAGTCAAAAAAACGTGGGGCAGGGGGAAGCCTTTGGCCCTTGTTCATTATCTCAGGGTCTGTGGTGAGCATTTTGGCACCTGAATCACTCTCTCTTTTGTACACTTTTGTTGTTAATATTGTTGCTGTTACTGTTGGTTTTCTTATCTCATTGCTGTTTCCAGTAAATTGTCATCTCAGCCTGTGATCTTTGCCTTTTGTGCCTCCAATTCTCAGCTCCATTCCCCTGCAGAGGGAAGAGGGAGGGAAAATGGGGGAGTGCACTGAGTGAGCAGCACATGGTTTGGAGTTTCAGTGGGAATGCTGCATTGGAGAATACCAGTCCTAACCAAAACAGCCTTCTTTGGTGCCCAGTGTGGGACACCGACGGCTTGAGAAAACAACAGATACGGCCAGAGAGGGTTGGAAACAAATTTGATCTAAGCATTTGTTGTATTAGGTACAGAGCAACTGGCCACAACGTTGCTTGGTCTGTTCATGTGGGTGTGGTACCTCACCCTGTCTGTATTTTCATGTACACTCTCTGTGCCCATCACAGTGCTCCTTTTGAGAGCAGGGAGAGGGGTCAGGATCGTTCTGTGGTGCACTGGGACATATCGGTTTATGACACGATAACACTGAGGACGCTCAGCAGTGACTGGCACTGAAGCACAGCTCCTTCTGGCACCCCAGCTATCAGTGCTGGGCTGGGTGTTCAAAGTTCCTGCCATACATCACGCCACTGATGTCACCTGGAGTAAGTGGATTGGTCTGATCACACAGCGGGCTCGGACGGGAAACCCCAATCACCCTGGGATCTTGGAAATCATCAGGAACTGGCCCTAAGGTGAAAATTTCAGACTGTCATCAGAACAGGAGGAGGAGAAGGTGACATGTGCTGAGGAGGCCCCACCCATATAATCAGCTACCTGAAAATGAGAAGCAATGTGCTCTCTTCACTGACAGTTCCTGCCTTATTGCAGGGATACATTGAAAATGGAAAGCTGCCGGATGGGGCCGTACATGGCGAGTGGCAGAAGGTATTGAGGGACAAGTTGGATCAAGTCAGGGTGCAGAGTTGAAGAGGCTGAAACAGCCACACCAGAGCACCCCCTACTCAGCTCTGTGTGGGTGAGAGAGGGGTTTTAGCAAAGTAATGGAATCACAGGATCAGGGAATATCCTGAGCTGGAAGGGACCCACAGGGATCACCCAGCCCAGCTCCCGGCCCTGCCCAGACACCCCAACAATCCCACCCTGGGCATCCCTGGCAGCGCTGCCCAAACGCTCCTGGAGCTCTGGCAGCCTCGGGGCCGTGCCCATTCCCTGGGGAGCCTGGGCAGTGCCCAGCACCCTCTGGGGGAAGAACCTTTCCCTGCTCTCCAGCCTGAGCCTGCCCTGGCCCAGCTCCAGCCGTTCCCTGGCTGCTGTCCCTGGCCCAGGGAGCAGAGACTGGAGCTGCCCCTCGGGAGGAGCTGCCGCCCCTGGTGAGGTCTGAGCTCAATCCCCTCTTCTCCAGCTGAACAAACCCAGTGCCCTCAGCTGCTCCTCCCATGGCTTCACCTCGAGACCCTTCATCAAAGAATAACATGAATTGGAAGGGACCCACAAGGTTCTCAGGGTCTAAGTCCAGCTCCAGCAGAGCTGGGAGCCTTGGCTCCTCTGTATAACAGGTTCTGCACTCATCCCTGCCCAGTGGAGCTGGTGTTACTCCCACAGACTTTGCTCTTTGTCACTTGGATCCCAAGATCATTTATTTGACTGCAATTTCACAGCATATGGGCAAACTCAGCTGTAGAATTAACATCTCTAGCACCAAGCTGCTGCCTGTGTGGGAACAGACAGCTACATTTATATGGAAGTTGACCCTGAGTAATGAATTGTGGGATGAAAATTGAATTAGAAAAAAAATCAGCTTTCACTGTTGTTGTGCAAAAACCAGAGGAGCAGCAGCAATCATGAGCAGCCACATCAGCCCTTCCACGAGCATCTGAAGGTACCATCCCACTCCCAGAGCTCACTGGCAGCCCAGGTGTTTGGTGTCAGTGAGACCTGAGCACTTGTCTGGCGTTAAGCACAGAAGAGCTGTGTGGAGTGGCACAGGCAGTGGGGGAGCTCAGGCCCTCCAGCCTCACGTCACAGACCCTTTTGTGTGTTTTATGGACATGCACAGGCTCACATTTCCTGAGCCTCTGCTCCATGCCAGGGCTGAGAAAACTTATCCTGTGGCAAGGATGCTTTTGGCCAGCCTTCAGAGACCCCGAGGCAGCATGGAAGTCTTATCTGCAGAGACAGATGGGGGTTTAAAATTGAACTGCAACATAAAATTCTGCTGTGAGCTGTCACCTCCGTGGTGTTTTATCATGACATCCCTGTGTCAAATGCACTGCTATTGTTTAGTATCAATCACATCAATGAATACAAGTTTTATATACATTTATGCAAAATTTCAATTTCTGCTCACATTACTCGGGTGTTAGAAATCACATTACTTACATTTTTCAACAGCAGCCTGGCTTCTTCCTGTAGCAGAACTATCAATAGTTTGATGTATTTTTATGTGGATCACTTTCTCAGTGAAAACATTTGTAAAGCTTTATTCCCATATTCTATCCACTTCAGTGTGGTGCAGTCATATACTACTGTGGGGAGGATGAACTTGGCATGATCCTGCAGGGGCAAGGACATGGCTGTAATCAACTCCCACACTGCAAACCTCCTCAGGTCAGGAGGAGGAGAGCAACAATGGGGTGGGAGAAAGGGTGAAAAAGGGGGAAGTGAGGGGCTGCTTCTGTTGAAGTTGTTTTTGTTGTTGTTCTTCTTCTCGACCACTGTAACTATTTTCACTATTGGTTGTTTGCATTTTTTGTGCCCTGAAATTGTTCTGGGTGCTTGTTCTGTGGACTCAGTGCATGACAGACATCCAGATACTCTGTGTCTGCCCGTGGCCCTCCTCCAAGTATGGCCAAGGTTTCCTCACGCATGGATGGCCTGTCAAGAGAGTGAATTCTGCTGCGTGCCCCAGAGGCTGCTCTATGTCAAATACGCCTCATTGTCCTCCTGAAACAGCCTAGCTGTGCCCAGAGGTCCAGGAGGGGGAGAAAAAAACATTTGGGATCCCCAGGAGCTGCAGCTTATGCCTATTCATCAGCAGGGCTCTTACCAGAATGGTGATCCTGGGTTTAGTCTGATTAGTGAGACATGCAGAGCCATTTGTTATCTGCTCCTCCAGCGATGCGGGCAGAGCACAGGCCATGCGACATGTGCCAGGGCTGTGTAACGAGATGATAATTAGGCAATAATATGCAACCAGGGCTGTCAAAGGGTGAGACCAGAGCAAAACAAGGCAGCTGCTGCCAGGAGGCAAGTCTGGGTAAGGGAGAAGGATTTTCTCTCTCAGCAGTCTTTATTTCATGGATTTCAGCAGGATGGTTAACAAAGAGCAAAGCCAGGCCATGTGTTCACACAATCAACAGCTCCACCTCACCTGCTGATCCCTGAAAGAGAAACATGAAGAGCATGAGCCACAAACTATGGGGAAACCCAGGTAGACTCGGGGAAGGCAAAGCCCCTGCCTGTCCAGGGTTTTCTGCAGGCTGAGAGGCAGAGGAAGGATTGCTGCACCTGGGCTGGGGGGCTGCAGCACTGGGAATTTGCTGCAACTGCTGCTCTTTTTCCTCATGCTGGGTCTTACAACCTGGCTACATCAAAGTGTGGGCTGTTCACACAGACCCAGTGCAGCACTGACACATGGGCAAGGACTTTGCTCATCAGATGAAGAAATGCAAAGCCGTTTATTGCGCAGTCAGAATTCCCTAAATCCCAGCACCCAACAGGATATCACATCCTAGAAACAGGAAAGATGTTCCCCACAGTGTCCCCCAATCACCTGGGGCGTTGCACAGATTTTACCTGTTATGGTCATAGGCAAACAATGCCCTATAAGGCCACAAACTGCAATGAACACTTCTCACAGGCCCAGTCTGTCCATAAACACACAATCCTCTCTCAGTCCATCCCCGGTGACCTGGATGCACTCCCAGGGTCACCTCCGGGCCCAGGACAGAGGCCCTCTCTCTGATCCTCAGGGCCCATCTCTCTTCCAGCACATGGTGCACTCCAACAACCCAGCTGGCCCAGAAGCTGGACCTCTTCTCTCACTGCTTCATACTTGGCATTACTTGGCTCCTTGCAAATTTTGTCTAACAGGCAAACTGCTCTCCTCTGACAAATCTCCATCTCCATCACCTCAATCATCTCCATCTCCATCTCCATCTCCATCTCCATCCCTCTCTCATCATCTTCCTTCCCCGTTGTTCCAGTGTTTAGAGCTGTCCTTTGCAAAATTCCCTCCATCACACTCTTATCTGATGAGAATTCCCTGCTTGTTTGGAGATCTGCTATTTCTGTCCAGCTCTTGGCGTATTTACACATGGGCTTTACCAGCATTGGCTGGACCTGGTTTTAATCCAAATCTGTAAAGCCTGATTGTGCCTGGGCTCTCTATCCTATCAGCCACATGTGTGCTCTCCCCTGCAAATGAGAACAGATTTGTTGGGCGAGGGCTGTGTTCCATAACATCGTGCTGACTGGCCTTGATAATATTCCTAGCCTTTAATTCTTTATTAATTCAATTCTGTATCAGCTTTGCTGCTTCTCTGCCAAAGACTGATATTGCTGGAGAATGTTACCCTGCAAATTCAGCCTTGACACATTAATTTACACTAAGAAACTCTGTGTTTTTCTTCAGTCACCCAGTGACATATTGAATTTGACCTTTTTTCCCTTTTTGTTAGCATCCAAAGGTGTAACTGCTCTTATGTCCTTGTTGGGTTGAGTAACCAGCGTTTCCTGGGAATCTATCTCCCTTGAACGATGGCCAATGCTTTCTCTTGATGCATGGACTGGGGATATGCTACTGGATCTCAGCTTTCCTCGAGGAATGTTAGAGACAATTAGCACCACGCCGTGTGTGTGTGTGTGTGTGTGTGTGTGTGTGTGTTTGTGTTCAACTGCGGATGGTATTTTAAGCCATAAGAAGCTGCCTCTCTCCTCATCTTGCCCTCTAGGCAGGAGTGTGCCCAGCTGAAGGGGTGGGACTGTGGCACTGCCTGCACTTCTCTGGGTCCAGCTCCTTCCCCACTGTCCTGCCTGCATCCCTCCCCAAACTGCTGCCCTTGAGAAACAGTGATGTCCTCTTCCCGGATTCCCCATCTTCCTACCACCATGGATTTTGTTATATTAGTGCAACAGGGATTTTTTCTTCCATTTTAGTTTTCCTGGGCATCTGTGCTGTCCCTGCAGCGTCTCTCCATATTGCAACTTTCACACCGTTGGTTTCTTTTTCCCTTTGGCAATTGTCCTTGCAGGTGCATAGGAAGCCCAGGTGGGACTGGGGGCCACCCAGGCTCTCCTGCTGGCAGTGCTGATCCTGGCGGTGAGCTGGGCTTAGCAATTGGAGCTGATCCTCCTGGCACTGTAATTACATTGTGAAGACACTTGAAAGTTTCTGTTGGTAAATATTTAATGCTGTAAGAGGAATAAGATCCTGAACGTGAATTTTCTGATGAATGTCTTGCTCACCTGTGGATGTGCTGAGAGCCTCCCCTCTTCTTCCAGATACAGTGACCATGAATATTCATCCCATTCCCTCCAGGGCTTGCATCCTTTGTGAGGCTGCCAGGAGCTCCATGCTGGGAGCTCAGATAAGCAAGGAGACTGTGGGGCATTTAGTGGGACAGGGGATGTGCAAGGATTGACTGTCACAGGGGGACGATGTGACAGTCATTGAGGGCCCCTGTTTCAGGGGTGTCAGTGTGTGCCTGCCAGGGACACAGCAGAGCGTGTCTGGCTTGTTCACCTGGAGCAGCAGACGGGCTGTGCAGGGGCAGCGTGGGCTCAGTGGGTGCAGGGGGGGTCCATGCTCAGCCCACGCTGAAGATAATGATCATTTACAGTGGCTGCCCAGTCCTAGGGTAGCGTCACCTCCCCCTGGTGTGGTACTACAGGACCTTTGGGCTCTGCAGTGGGGGGAGAGGGGCATGAACAGGCATGGTTGGGCAAACCCCTTCCATCTCTTCTGGTGGGTTTCTTGGCAAAGAAATCAGTGACTTTGTTTAATTGCAGCTCCAAAGACTCTGAAATTGGTTTGCATCAAATGGAAAGAGAACCCTTGGGCTGTGTTTGCATGAGGAGTGGAACCTGGGGATGCTGTGGAAGGACACTGCCTCGGTGCTGGTGTGGTTCAATATGGCCAGGGAAATGCCACAGCTTTATGAATTTTATTTATAACCCTGATTTTTGTCCTCTCTGGCATCACTCCTCCTTCATCCAGGGGACCACCTACAGCATGTTTCTGCTGTGAAGGAAATGAGGAAGAACTTTGCAGCCTGGCAGTGAATGGGACTGTGCTCAGCAACTGTGGGCACTGGGCTGTTCCCACGTCAGACTGGAGACTGGGCTCACCCTGCTCAACAAAGAGAGGAGAAATGAGGATGAGTCTCCTGGATGGTCCCCAAACACACGGACAAGCACCCGCACTTGCACCATGTCGCTGTCACTACAGTGGAGAGGGGTCATTCCCAGCTGTGAAAACTGGGAGTGATGTCCCTCTCTAAAAGAGCCATTGCTGTGCTGGCACCTATCCCTTGGGAGAGTCCAGGGGGCAAGTATCCTCTGCTTCTTCTGTGATCAGCTGGATGGAGATGGAGAAAATGAGATGAATTTTTGTCCACAGTAGGAATTCCCTGATTCTCTGACTGTGACATAAAAAAACACCGGAAAACTTTCAGAAACCACTCAACTTGTGTTTTTCTTGAGTTTTCTCTTTGCAGTGACAGCATTTCAAGGAAACTGTAGGTTTCCTTCTTCTGGTTACTTTTCTTGCAAAAATCTGAGTTTGTTTCACTGAGAAAGGGTTTTGATAGCACAGCCTGAATCACCTTCAATTTATCACAGACACCAGGTTGTCCCAGCTGAGATGGCAGCTTTGACAGCCAGCCCTTACTGATACAGTCAGCGCTGCTTACCCGTGTGTGACTGGGTGAGTGCAGATTTGGGGATGAGAGCCACACGGTGCTGTCCAGCACAGCTGCACTGATCTCTAGGCAGGTTTGCCCTTTTCTGCTCTTGATCACTGTGTGAAATCCTCCAACACTGACACCCAGACACGGGTGCCTGGGGGCTAGAGGATGGCTGGTTGGTCCTTCGGGTCAGCACTCGCACAGACAAAGGAACAGAAAAGGAAATAAAGGGATTTATCTTCCTGCTGGCCCAGCAGGAATGTGGAAAGCCTGTTGTCACCCCATCTGTCATCTCCTTGGGAGGTGACTGTGCCTGCTGGGGTGTGCTTTGCTCTGCATCAGCTGGAGGATGTGCTGTGCCTTGGGGCTCCCCCTCCTCCCTTCCACCATCCTTTGGCTTTAGGAACACACCTGGTGCGGCTGTGTGACCTCCTGTATCCCGTGGCCACCAGGCACTGTGACACCCCTCCTGCAGCCTTTGCAGGGAGCTCTCCCGGGGCCCAGCACCACCACAGGGTAGCAGTGGCTTGCTGCAGCCGGACCCAGTGTGTTGCAGTGGTTGAGTCCACCGCAGGAATGACTAAGGAGCCACAGAGCCCCAAAACAGTGGAGGTCTGCTGGTGGGCAGGCTCAGAGGTCTAAGACCACCCCCTCTTTACCCCTTTTAAGTCCATGTTCTGGATAGTTCTCCTTTCCTTGATACCCCACTGGCTCCCGGTTCCCTTGTTCCACTTGTCACTGTCCTGTCACCCCACGTCCTCTCCACCCCCTGGTCCCCAAATGATAGGCGCTGATGTTCTGCCCTCCCTCGGTGCCGATCCAGACAGAACCCCGGACCCCACAGCGTTCTGTGTTCTTTGTCCCTGGGTCCCTTCGAGCGGGGACCCCAATGAACCCCTCGGAACCTCCCGCCTCTTTATCCCCGGCGACGCTGCAGGAGCTGTCCGGCCCTGTGTGTGTGAGTGGCAGCGAGTATCCAGCAGCTCCGGTGTGTCAGAGCGTGTCCGAGCGCGTTCGTGCGGCATCCCCGAGCGGCTCCGGCAGGGACGCGATCGGGACGGACGGGAGGCTCTGTCCACACCCCCCACTCGCATCGCGTCACCAGTGAGGAGGCACCTTCCTCCAGGCTCTCTTTGCACCGGTGGTCCAGAGTGGGGCGTCCCCTGGCTCGGCTTACAGCCAGGAAATCAGCTGCGCTGGAAACGGACGGGGCTGTGCCCCTGCCCTTTGACCAGAGCCCTGCCCGGGGCTCCTCGCAGCAGCACACGGCCTTCGGGTGAAGAGAACAGTTCCCTTCTGTGCTGACAGAGACTGCCAGAGCTGATGGATGGACAGACATAAAGACATCCACTGACCTGGAAAAGACAGAGGAATTAAGGTTTCTGAGCATGGAGAACCTCAGAGCCAGTAAGCAAAGGTCTGGTGACCTTATAGGACACAGTGTGGCAGTGACAGGCAGTCGCGGTTGTGTCTTCAGCAATTGCATTTGTTTTCCTGTTCCTCAGCAGTCACAGCACGGCCCTGGCTGGGCAATGTGTGGGAGTGCAGCACACACTCCAAACCAGCTCGTGGAGCTGCCCAGGGAGCACAGGGCCTTGGGAGCCTGCTGTGGGTGCATGGAGGGGCTGCTTCCTGGGCAGCAGCTCCAGCTCTGAGCAGGACAGGATTTCACCTGATGGTGTGCAACCATTCCAGCAGCTTTTGGTTCCCAGGCCCTGGGTGACAAGTGTGTGACATGTCTGTCAGAGCTGGCAGGACCTTTTCACATGCGGTGAAGGTGGAGAGGGGCGTTTCTGAGGCCACTCTCCAGGAGTCCAGCCACCCCCTGCTTTCATAGAATCACAAAATCATGGAATATCCTGAGCTGGAAGGGACCCACAGGGATCACCCAGCCCAGCTCCCGGCCCTGCACAGACACCCCAACAATCCCACCCTGGGCATCCCTGGCAGCGCTGCCCAAACGCTCCTGGAGCTCTGGCAGCCTCGGGGCCGTGCCCATTCCCTGGGGAGCCTCTGGCTTTGCTAGTGATGAATGGCACACATAGGGAGGGGAATCTCCCTGCACCAGCTTTGGGCAGACAGAGCTGTCTCGATGATGTGGCTCTGGATGTGGTGCTGGCTGACTCCATCTGAGGATGAATGCAGCAGAGATGACACTCTGACTCAAGGTTAGATTTGATTTATTATTCCCAGGACCCTTTAGCACAGCAAAGCTTTTTGAGTTCACTGCAACAAGCGCTCTTTGTTTTACTACCTTTATAAATCACTTGAGTGTGCAGAAATGTAGGAACAGAAAACGTTAGTGTGGAATAAACAATCGCTAACCAGTGAGGCAAAAGAATCAATATTCATAAGATAAAGCACCGGTGTAAAGTGAACGATGATAATAAAGAGGAAATGAAACAAATCAAGAGGTGAGACTCCCAAAATCTTACTGCCTAGACAAACTGTGCCTGAAGAGTTGCTGTGGATTGTGGATCTTACTGAAGGGCAATGGCCAATGCCCCTGGACACAGCCAGGGCTCAGGATGGCTCCTTGGCTCAATCTAATCCCTCTTAGATGTGCAGAAGAGTGAACCTCAACTGCGTTTAACTGGCAGGGTTGGGATCATGCAGGAGAGGACAAGGGCATGAGGTGGGAATGGAGTGAGGAAAATGAGAGGGGATTTCAGCTTGGGAAGACCCTCCTGGTGACGCAGTACAGGATGAGCCTGATGGTGACAGCAGTGTCATCTAAGGGCGAGAACGGGAAGGGGTCTGCAGAGTTTTTCAGCAGCATGAGCAGCTCCCATAATAGGTGGGAGAAGGGCAGAGACATTGCTGGTGCCCCTGAGCTGCAGGGACATTCAGCTGCAGGGACACTGGGAGCAGGAGGGCAATCCCTCTGCCTGTCCTGGGACAGGTTGCATGGCCAGGCATCCTAGGCCCTTTAGGAATCTGCTTCTGGAACCCACCTGCAGCTGAGGCACCTTCCTGCACCTTCTCCAGAGCCTGGGACTGGTCCTGGGCACAGCAGGGCAGCAAGACACTGGTGAGCAGGGGACTTTCGGGAAGGGACTAAGCAAGAAGTTCTCTGTGCTCAAGGACTGTCTGGAGGGAAACCATGGCTGCCAGCTAATGAGTTGGCTGGGAATCAGGCTTGGATAAATTTGGGCAGCATCATGCAAAGTCCAGGGTGCTGAGGGCTGGGTTGTGTGTGTCTGAAGCCAGCGGGTGCAGACTGACTGGAGTGCTGCAGGGCCAGCAGCCTCTGGGGTAGGAACATCTCCAAGTGGGACCAGGCCCCTCACTGTGGCTGTTTCCTTCCAAGGGTAGTGTGAGACAGCAAGAGGAAGGTGTTGCTGAAGGAGCATCAAGCTTCATGGAAAGTCATGAAGGTCCCTCTGTGATGCCTGGTTTTTGGGACCCTGTTGGCTGGATACCCTTGGTGTGATCTGAGAACCTCCTGCTGCCCGTGGGGCCTGAGGGTGAAGCCCATCTCACCCAACACCACACCCGCAGTGCAGTGACCCTCGCTGTCTGTCATGCCAGGCCCTGCACGGGGGCAGTGGGGACAGAGGGGAAGGAATCTCACCCTGTGCAGGCACCGACAGTACCGCAGATGTGTCAAACCCCAAATCAGCCTCTGCTGCTCCCCACGCCTGTCCCGCCCTGCCCTCCCCACCACCCCCGCAGTGCCTGCAGTGCCCAGCCCATGCAGGGTGTGCGCCCAGCCCATGCAGGGTTTGTGCCCAGCCCCACGCAGGGTGTGTGCCGAGCCCACGCAGGGTGTGTGCCCAGCCCCGTGCAGGGTGTGTGCCCAGCCCCGCGCAGGGTGTGTGCCCAGCCCCAGGCAGGGTGTGTGCCCAGCCCTGTGCAGGGTGTGTGCCCAGCCCCGCGCAGGGTGTGTGCCCAGCCCCAGGCAGGGTGTGTGCCCAGCCCTGTGCAGGGTGTGTGCCCAGCCCCGCGCAGGGTGTGTGCCCAGCCCCAGGCAGGGTGTGTGCCCAGCCCTGTGCAGGGTGTGTGCCCAGCCCCGCGCAGGGTGTGTGCCCAGCCCCAGGCAGGGTGTGTGCCCAGCCCTGTGCAGGGTGTGTGCCCAGCCCCGCGCAGGGTGTGTGCCCAGCCCCAGGCAGGGTGTGTGCCCAGCCCTGTGCAGGGTGTGTGCCCAGCCCCGCGCAGGGTGTGTGCCCAGCCCCAGGCAGGGTGTGTGCCCAGCCCTGTGCAGGGTGTGTGCCCAGCCCCGCGCAGGGTGTGTGCCCAGCCCCAGGCAGGGTGTGTGCCCAGCCCTGTGCAGGGTGTGTGCCCAGCCCCGCGCAGGGTGTGTGCCCAGCCCCAGGCAGGGTGTGTGCCCAGCCCTGTGCAGGGTGTGTGCCCAGCCCCGCGCAGGGTGTGTGCCCAGCCCCAGGCAGGGTGTGTGCCCAGCCCTGTGCAGGGTGTGTGCCCAGCCCCGCGCAGGGTGTGTGCCCAGCCCCAGGCAGGGTGTGTGCCCAGCCCTGTGCAGGGTGTGTGCCCAGCCCCGCGCAGGGTGTGTGCCCAGCCCCATGCAGGGTGTGTGCCCAGCCCCACGCAGGGTGTGTGCCCAGCCCATGCAGGGTGTGTGCCCAGTCCCAGGCAGGGTGTGTGCCCAGCCCCGCGCAGGGTGTGTGCCCAGCCCCACGCAGGGTGTGTGCCCAGCCCACGCAGGGTGTGTGCCCAGCCCATGCAGGGTGTGTGCCCAGCCCCATGAAGGGTGTGTGCCCAGCCCCACGCAGGGTGTGTGCCCAGCCCCACGCAGGGTTTGTGCAGCCTCAGGCACATCCCAGGGCTTGTCTGTGACACCTGGGACAGGCCTGTGCTGCCACAGGAGGTGGCTCTGGTGAAGGTGGGTGGGTGTCCCAGTACCCTGGCAGAGGGGCAGGGAGGGAAGCAGTGACCCGACATCAGGTGCCGGCGGGGACCTGTCCAGGGAGCCACACAGAGAGCTGGAAGGACAGTGGCCAAGAGAAATGGGCAGAGATACTGAAGAGAGCAGCTGAGCTGCACAAACAAACATAGATAACTGACAAAGCATGTGCCAGATAAATCACTAGAAACCTCCTACCTGGCACACACGGAGATCTCTATAAACAACCTAACCCAGCAAACTCTTTTGAGGAAAAACTCAAAAACTTTGATCGTTGTTGCCATGGTGATGCGATTGGGAATAAGTGTGGCAGAGTATTTTTTATTATCAGCCTTTGTCATAAACAAATAACCTGCAGTAGACTCCGAAAAAAGGGATAGAGCTGGGCTCAGGCCATCTAATCATCAGACCCAGGGGCTGCAACTAATAAATCAAGGAAATAGGAAGATTGTAAATTCCACCAGAGGTTACTTGGTTAAACCAAGTGCAGGCGTGGGAGACAGCTGGAGCTGGTGGGGAGTGAATTAACGCCAGCTCTGGTCACTGTCAGCGCTCAGGCTCTGCTTTATGGTGACAGGCAGCTCATCTCCCAGAGCCCTCCAGGAAATACAGCCGGCATACTAAGCACGGGATGGCTGCCTCGGGGAGCTGCTGCCGGTGGAGTTACCCTGGTGAGGTGGCTCCTCTGCCCTGGATGATATCAGCCAGGGGTTTGACTCCAGCAGAAACATGAGCAGCCGCTGTCCTGCCAGAGGTCACGAATCACTTCACTGATGAAGTTTGCTACTGCCCACACATGGCTGGAGCAGACTTAACCTCTCATGTGTGTGCTGGCCTCGTGGTCCTTGTGCATCTCTGTGATCCCAGGCAACCGGAAAATTCCTGGATTCTGCCAGCCATGGACCCAAAACAGCTCTTGCTCGTGCAAAAAGTTGTACATCTGCTAAAGAAGCCGCACACTTATGTTCCTGCTCCACACTGGATTACAAAGTAAGGGGATGAGCACAGAGCTTGCAACTCACCCCCTGTGAGGTTGGTACTCAATAGTGAGTGGCACTCAGTGTCCATGGATCCATTGTGGGGTTACCTGTGCTGGTTCCCTGTCAGGAGGTGATGGCTGTCACTGCTGGTGAGCAGGACCCTTGGGAGAAAGACAACAGGAGTGTGGTGAGGAGAAACCTGGTTTCTCCGCTCCATCCCAGGCTGTGGATGTTACCTGCACCTGGCACAGGAGTGTACCGATGGGAGGGCTCCTTTCCATGTCCCTGGGGCCAGGGGCGAGGCGGCCCTGGGCTGCTCGGTGCTCTCAAGATGAGAGCAGACACAGAGCATATCCCAGAGAGAAAATAAAGGCCTGGCAAGCTGGGTAATTCAGCAGATTTGTGGGAGCACTCTGCCTCCAGAGATGCCTGTGCCATGTGATTCTCTGGATTTGTCTTGGAGACATGGTTTCTGTGGCCTCCATTTCTCAGGTGTGCCAATGTGCCAGTGTGGCAGCTGGACTGACAAGGAAGCAGAGCTGGGAGCTCACAGACAGAAGGGATGTTCTGCTCTGAGTCATCTCTACCCCAAGTGTAGCCATCTCCTGCAGCTCCTCTGCCTTTGACTTCTGGCATGGATGTAATAAAAAATACCCGCAAAATTTATCTGTGAACATGAAACACTTCCTAGCCCCAATCCTGAGTCCCATCTACTCTTCCAGCAAAGCCCTGTCCTCTGCAGTGCGAGGTCTGATCCCACAGGTCACCGGTGTCACACAGGTGGTGCCTGTGCACAACAGGCTGACACTGAATTTCCAACACAAAGCACCTACTGTGACCCATGTTCCTCTTTAATTCAAAACTCCCTTGGCTTTGAACAACTCCAGAGCTGTGGTGCTTCCATCCTGCCGAAGCATCTCATCAGCTCAGGTTTATCCAGGGGAAAGTGAGCCTCTCTCGGCCTAATTAGTGGCTGTGAATGCAGCACTGCCCTGCCTGACTCTGCCTGGGGGTGCTGCAGTGGATGATGCTCAGAGAGCCTCCCCTCCTGTCAGAGAGCCTCCCCTCCTGTCTCACGCTGGTGCTCCCAGCACAATGCTCTGCCTCAAAGCCAAACTGCATCTTTGCATCCTGTTGGTGTCATTCCACCACAGCCTGGTATTTAATCCTGTCAGACAACTCCTGTTCCTTCACTGACCCTCATGGTCTGTGCAGTTCCCTCAGCTCTGTCCTGCATCTTTGGAGAAGAGGGAAATCTGGTGTGGCAATTTCTGAGTGTGAAGCACAGTCCCCCCCTCTGCTCCACACCCCGTGTCTCCTGCTCAGTCACCTCACCAGGAGTGCCTGTCCCCACTCTCGCTGGGCTGGCACAGCCTGACATGGCTTTTGTGAAGGTTTGGCTGCTAATGAACAAGTGTCAGCATCTCCCGGTGTGCAGGGGGCCGTGTAAGCACCATGTGTGTGTGTGCTAGGGCTGCAGTCTTGGAAAGCAGGAAATGAGACACAAACTCTTTGTGTTGTCACCCCTCAGCTCTGCTCTGCTCTGCGCTGCAGAGGATTTAAAGTCCCTGCTCCTCACCAGGGGCAAAGGGGAAAGGAGAAGAGGTTACGCTGTAGGTGTGGATTAAACAAAAATCACAGAGAGGTGGCTGCAAGAGACATCATCGCTTGAGCAGCAGGAGAACTCAACTTTTCAGCTTGGAGCTGATTCTAAAAGTAATTATCTCCTGGGAGTTAATTGTCTGGAAGCTTTGGCTGAGGGTGGTTTGAAACTCCTGTGTTTGAAATTCCTGTGTATCTCAGCTCTAGTGCTGGGGCAAGTACAGGCACAAAATGACACAAGTGTGTGTCACTCAGGGAAACATGAGGAATCAGCTGTGAAAACTCCCAGAAAATTGCACCTGCTCAGCAATGGTCACTCTCTTACCCATTCCTTGTAACAGGGCAGCACTTCATTAGAATCAAGGACTCATTTAGGTCGGAGAAGCCCTGAAAGGCCGTTGAGCCCAGCTGCTAATCCAACATCACCATGTTCACCACGTTCTGTGCCAGGGCTGCCATCACTGAAATACAGAACAGGGCCATGAAATCTGCCAAGTTTGTGACTCCAGCACTGAAGCAAGAGCCTCTGGCCACGAGGAAAGACACAGGTGATAGGGAAGAGCCAATACTTTGAGAGCCTGTACCCTCATCGCCATGAGCAGATCCTGCAGCTGGGCCACCCAGGAGAGGTGGGGAACAGTGCAGGCATCACCAGAGCAAACCACAATGGCCTTGGAAAGCTCCCTTGATGTATGTGGTGTGTGGGCAGGCACACAGGTGCATTCTTGGCATCTCCTGTCATGGATTTAACCCCTGCTGGGCAATTCCCATGGTGCCCTCTCAGCTGTGTGAAATAAATCCTCCCTTCTTTGCCTAAAAAATCCTTACACAGACCAGGTCACAACTGTCCATTGTGAGCTGAAGGTGCAAACCATCAAAGACCTGTTGCAAAGGGTAAATTTTCCTCAGTATCCCAACACCAAATCTCGCAACTCCCTCTAACAGCTTCCCCTGTTAGAGCTCTGAAGAGGGTTATCCATTTTTTTAATATTCCCTGTTATGGGAATGATTCTCTGCTGCTAGCAGTGGTTCTAGATAAGCAATGCAACTTTTGTACCATTGTTTTCCAGGTTGCCAACACTTTTTTCTAACCTCTGGGACATTCTATAACTTTCCCTTTTGGGAACATGCACCTGTTTCAATAAAACTAAGTTATCACTATAGTATGAAATAAATGTATTGATAACCTCTGACCGAGTTGGTCAGAGCGTGGTGCCGGTAATGCCAAGGTCCTGGATGGGCCATCCACTTAAGAGTTGGACTTGGTGATCCTTGTGGGTCCCTTCCAGCTCAGTACTCTGTGATTCTGTGATTCCCCTGCAGGAATCTTGCTGTTTATTGGAAGGAGAGCAGAACTGAAAGCACTTCCCAAGGTGGAAAGGGATCTCAGAAGCTGCAGGTTGGGAGAGGTTGCACGTCCAGGCCATGCCCCAGCTCACCCTCATCCCTCCTTCCCAGTGAGGGTGACCCCCAGCACGTGTTCTGGGTCATAATTCACAGTCCCAGACTGGGCACCTCAGCCAGCCCCCCACCATGCTTTGCTGGCCAGGTTTGCTCAGTTCCTGTGTCAGATCCCTTCTCCCTCTGAGGAGAAGAGAGCCTACTGCTGTCAGACAAGTGCTAAAATCGCCCGCTCTCAGCATCTACACCAAATTCACCCTGTGTTCATCCCTGTGTTCATCCCTCTGCTCATCCCTCTGCTCATCCCTGCTTTTTCTTCCAACCATCACTGAGCCCTTTGGGAGGGATGAAGGGACAAAACCCCATGACTTAAATGATAACATGTACATTCCGAATCCCACTGTGGAGAGCAGTGAGCAACCAGCTGAACTCTTCAAGGCACTCTGAATGACTCATGAAAACCAGTCAAAAACCCTTTTAGGAAATGACCCAGTTAAAGAAATCAGAATCTACTCGCAGATGATTTGCAAACCAAAGAATGAGTCCATGGAACCTGTTTCTGAGGGCCTGACTCATCCTCTCTAGTATCCTTTTTGCTTTTTTTCCTTTGAGCAGTTCAAAAAATTTGTATGAAATTGCTAGAGAATTTTATAGCTATTACTCACCAGCTCAGCATGATTAAATGCAACCTATAATACACATAAAGAGGGCCAAATTTCCAAAAAATGTCAGACTGGCTCAGGAGCTAAATTTCCCAGGAGCCTGAAGTGTTGGAAATGCTGAGGACTGCAACCCATCATTTTGAGGCTCTGTGCCACCTCGGAGTGCTACTCCTCAGCTCTCTAGGCTGCTGAGGCAATCAGAGGGTTGCTTACACTGCCCAGCCCTCTTCAGGTTTTGCCAGCTACAAGGAAGAGTCTCTTTTAACCTAAAATTCTCTTTTAGGATGAAATCTTTAAATTCAGGTAACCTCAGTGGATAGACTCATGCTTTAGCTGGCTCCACTGACGAGAAAAGCACCCATCAGGTGCCTGATGTGGAAGGACTGCTCTGCCCCAGGATAAGCTTATCCTGGACGAGGCTCCTGCTTCCAAGGCAGGTGTGGCAGGACCTGTTTGGAGGCCGAAGTTACAGAATCACAGAATATCCTGAGCTGGGAGGGACCCACAGGATCACCCAGCCCAGCTCCCGGCCCTGCCCAGACACCCCAACAACCCCACCCTGGGCATCCCTGGCAGCACTGTCCAAACGCTCCTGGAGCTCTGGCAGCCTCGGGGCCGTGCCCATTCCCTGGGGAGCCTGGGCAGTGCCCAGCACCCTCTGGGGGAAGAACCTTTCCCTGCTCTCCAGCCTGAGCCTGCCCTGGCCCAGCTCCAGCCGTTCCCTGGCTGCTGTCCCTGGCCCAGGGAGCAGAGACCGGAGCTGCCCCTCCTCTTCCCCTCACAAGGAAGTTGCAGCCTCTGGTGAGGTCTGACCTCAGTCTTCTCCAGCCGGACAATCCAGGTGCCCTCAGCTGCTCCTCATATGGTTCCCCTCAAGGCCCTTGGTCATTCTTGTGTCCCTCCTTTGGACATTCTCTAATGGCTTCATGTCTTTCTTGTATTGCAGAGCAGAGCAGGACAGTCACTCTCATGGGATCTTGTTTATCCTCCTGAAACCAGGTGTGCTGCTTTGGGCTGTGGTACAGTTGATTTTCTTCCCAGTGGCTGGAATGGGGCTGTGTTTTGGGTTTGTGCTGAACACAGGGCTGATCGTACAAAGATGTTTTTGTTATTGCTGAGCTTACCCAGAGCCGAGGCCTCTTCTGCTTTTCCAGCCATGCTGGAGAGGAGCAGCCAGCAGGGAAGGCTTGAGCAGGGCTACACCTATGGGGGGTTGGGAAGGGACACAGCCGGGAGAGGTGACCCCGACTGACCACAGGGATATTCCAGACCATGTGACACCACGCTCAGTATTAGACTATGAGGAAGAAGCAGGAAGGTGGGGACGTTCAGAGCATTTGTCTTTCCAAGTAACCATTGCACGTGATGAAATCCTGCTTTCCCAGAAGTGCTGGAGGACCTGCCTGCCCGTGGGAAGCAGGGAATTAATTCCTTGTCTTGCTTTGTGTTTCTTGCGTGGCTTTTGCTTTCCCTGTTAAAATGTCTTTACCTCAAGCCAGGAGTTTTCTAACTTCTACTGTTCCAGTTTTCTGCCCCATGGTACTGATGGGCTCCTGGGGCTCGGTGGCTGGCTGGGGTTAAATCACGACACCAGGGAAGGGTCAGGAATTACATCTCTGGGAGGAGAAGGTGACTGGGGAGGGATGAACCTCTGTCACAGTCTCAGAAGAGCCTCTTGGAGCTGAACCAGTGGATCAAAGCCAAGGAATTTGAGCCAGAGCTCAGGGCATGGGACAAGCACAGCTCTGCTGAGCTGCTTCTTGCTGGGCAGATTCAGCTTCAGGCCTGCTGAAGGACCAGCAGCTTTGAGGTTTTACCCCTGTATGTGCCAGGAGAGGCTGTAAGAGCTGTGACGGAGACAGAGAGAGCCCTTAAATCCTGTTTGTCACCCACCTGCCCCTCCTGCTGTGGGACATGAGGTTGCATCCAGACTGCTTCATTCCACATGTCCAGCACACGGAAATCCAACCTTTTGGCCAGAGTCAATCTTTACCTGATTTGTAAAATAGAGCAAAATTAAAGATAAAATAAATCTGCCTCTGAGAAATTTCTCAGCAACACATTGTGCCAAAGGAAAGCAAACCAAGGAGAGAGCTGGGGAGGGAAAGGATTTCTGATCCCCTTCAGGGCTGGATCTCAGGGAGCTTGAGCGGCCAGCAGGGAAGGCTTGAGCAGGGCTTCACCCTGGCCCTGCAAGCTGGGGTGTTTGCAAAGCAGGGGTGAGTCAGCAGCTCCTGTTCCCTCAGTAAGAGTCATCCTGGCTTTTAATAGCTCCCTGTTAGCTCAGGGAGAAGGAGCAGCTGACCATGAAACAGCAGCAAGGACATCTGAGGTGGCCTAAAAATGTAACGTGTGAATGATATGCTTTTAAATAGAGTACACAAAGGGAAAGAGACAACTTGGGATAAATCCAGAGCTGAAAATCCACTTTGGGGGAGTGAGTGAATGTGAGGTGAAGACCGAATTATCACGTTGCTCTCAAGTGAGAGGGAAGGGTTGAGCTGTCAGACCTAGAGCCATTCCTGGGAAAGGAGTGAAAATTTTCCAAATAAAAGACACTTTGAGTGGGAAAGGCTCGTGATTCTCTGTACCCACCAGGGTTTCAGCTGTGGAAATGTTCTGGGCTCTCAGCTGTCCACCTGTGTCAAACCCCAATGTGTTACAAGAAAAATCAGAAATCTTTTCCAAAGCAGGTGTCACATTTAGTACTTCTCCCCTCTCAGTATGTCAGCTGCCACAGCAGAGGAATAAGCCTAGCCGTAGATGATTTCTTCCTCAGAAATCCACACCTGGAATGTTTATTACCTTACCTCTTTGGTGGCTGTAACCTAATTTCTTAATACTGTTTTCCTGAAAAGCCTCCGTGCTCTGGGTTCAAGCTATAATTTAGAGATGACTGTAATTTCCCCTTCCTTCCTTCCTTCCTTCCTTCCTTCCTTCCTTCCTTCCTTCCTTCCTTCCTTCCTTCCTTCCTTCCTTCCTTCCTTCCTTCCTCTTCTGAAAAACAGATATTATACCCCTGCCTCAGCTCCTTTTCACCCTCCCATGTTCTTATGGCTCCCCCAGAGTGATGCAAACAGTTCAGAAGCAACTTCAGATGAATCCGTGACTACTCTGGGGGGTGTCTGCAGGCGCTGGGATCTGAGCGCCTTGTTTTGGTTCAGCCATCTCCTTCTCACACCTGGCCTGTCTCATCTCTTTGCACAGCGTTGCCTTACACAGCTTGTTGCAATTATTTCTTTATTCTGAGCGTTGAAGGATGCGCTGAATGCTTCAGCCTCCTCTGTGTCATCTGTCACCTGCTGTCACGGTCCCGCCGGGCCAGGCTTTCCTTTGTCATCTCCAGCTTTGAAGGTATTTCTGGAGCTTTATTCCCCGTGCCCCTTCTGCTCCCCGCCAGGCTGGCGTGCGCTGGGAGTGCTGTTTCTGTTCCAGAGGGACTGCGCTGCCGCTCTCCACGCTCCGCGCTCACGTGTCCCCACTCCCATTCACTTCATTCCGAAGGCCTGAAGAGCTCGCAAACAGCCGTGACGGCTTTTGTTCTTCTTCCTTTCCTCTGCATCACAATCGTTTGCTCTTAAAGGAAGATGTTTTGCACTGCAACAAGGGACAGAGATCTGGGGAGATGCCACTGCTGTAGGACACCCCCGAGGCGTCCCTGGGTGCGGGGGGGCTCTGTTTGAGCTTTCCCGTGGGGGG
>VZTI01000920.1:143434-162048 GCA_013397865.1 Struthidea cinerea
CGTGGGGCGTTTTTTTGGCTTTTCCGGGTGGGGGGGGGGTGTGTGGTAATTTGGGAAGGGAGCAGGCAAAATCCGAACTGCACCGTGGGCTCCTCTCTGATCTGCACTCTCTTCCATCCCTTTTGCTTTGATAATCTCACCTCTTGTCAGTGGCCATCTGGGAATGGATTTCCTGCCAGGGTAATTAACTCCTATGGCCATATTCTCTCTTCCCACATCATTTTTTGGCTGTGTTTCAGCCTGGTACAGACACTGGTGGTAGGTGCTGTTAAGGTGAGGAATGCCAGGCTGGCAGGACACGATGGCTCTGATGGCAGTGGAGCGGCACTGAGGGTCCTGTGGCCTCGTGTCTGTGTCAGTCACGCAGAGATAGGGGTCTGCAGGTCACAGGAAGCACGGGTTGATCTCACCTGAATGGGGGATGAGCAGAGCAGCAGCTCCCCGGATTGCAGTTCAGGGTATCTGTACAGCACGGTTTTATTTATATATTATGTGTTTGACTGGGTTCCTCAATCCATGACAAAACTTCTTTGGAAGGGACAGGGTTGGCATCCCTGAAGTGATACTGAAAGCAATGCTGAAGGTGTGTGTGAAGGTCAGTTAAGATTGTGAGATCCAAGAGAAGGGCTGGAGACATTTTGTGCCAGCTTCAAAGAAACGTGGATAGCGAGGAGCCATTAGAAATTTTGTTTCATGCCAAAATGCAGCTTAATAGAAGAGTAGGAGAGAGCTCCAGGAGAGCTGGGGACCTGCTGTCCTGGTGTGCCCCAATACCTGTTAAAAGCTGAGGTGTCTTAGCTGAGCTGCTCAGGTCAGACGTGGAGCCAGAGGTACAAGACCTTTAAAATAGGAGCACAAATACTTAAACCCATTTTTACCTTAAAAAGGGACTTCCTGGAGTCTTCAGCTGGGTTCTCCTGACTTGGACTCAGGTCAGGCTTGGCATAGGAATGCTCTGAAATCATTCGGCTGCTTTGTGTCCTTGGACAGAAGTTATTTTTCCTGGCCAAGTTTGAATCCAAAATCTGCTTGGCCAGGAACCTTTAATAGCCGGCGATCTTTCAGCTGCTCTGCCAAAGGAGAGACACAGGAAATAGGTGTTGGTTTTCAGTGGCTGAAGATACAATACAAGGTTGCGTTTTGCTCGCCTGGGTAAGCCCAGTGTGGAGGTCGCTGCGTTAATTTCTGACTCGCAGCAATTTAAATGTTGATAATCCAGCCCTGAGTGAACCGACTCAAATTTTGTTCTCATCTTTAGAAGCCATCTAGCTCCTGCTTTGAGACCCTGGTGATGTTTTTGGCACACTCCTGCCTGGCTACTTTATGAAAACAGAAGAGAGGTTTATACAACAGCATCATTCATTCCTTTGGAGGCAGCTTCAGTGTCCTGAGTTGTCCCAAATAACTCCTTGTGCAGAAAAAGTGACATAAATTCAGTGCATCAAACTGACTCAGGGCATGGGATTGGTTCTTCAAAGATGAAGTCCTGTTCTAGAGCTGGGATCTGGTGCAGCGTGAGGCGGGGAGGGCTCTGGTCCAACATCTGCTGTGGCAGGACTGTCACCAGCACTAGGACAAGCCAGCTGCACCTTCAACAGCCAAACATGGAAAAGCTCCAAGGATGCAGAACTCCCACCTCTCTGTGACCTGTTCCCAGGCTGCGCCGCCATCCAAGCACACATTTTGTTTCCTTGTGTGGAATTTGAACTTCTCAAGCTGTAACACATGGCTGTTGCCCCATTTCCTCACTGTTGTGCTGGCTGTTCTGGCTGGGAAGTTTGGCTCTGTGATCTTCAGGACTTCCAGGAGCTGCAGATTCCTCTTACATCTCCATGGATCCACCTTTTCCCCTGGTTAAACAAGCCTGGCTCCTTCAACCCTCTCCACGACTTGTGCCTCTGACCACCATGGCAGCTACAGCTGGACCTTCTCAGGTTTCTCTAAACTCCTTTAGCACAGAGGATCTGAGTTCTGAGGGGATGATGGAATCAGAGAACCACAGCACCTTTTAGGTTGGAAAAGTCCTCTGAGATCACTGATCCCAACCATTCCCCCAGCACTGCCAAGGCCACCACTAACCCATGTCCCCAAGTGCCGCATCCACCTGTTTTTGGAACACTTCCAAGGTAGCTTCCCTCAGCCCTCTGGCCATGCTCCTCCTAAAGTGCACCAGTTGGGGGTTTATCTTCTTTGCAATTAGAGCTCACCGTTACCTTAATATTCAGCCCTGGGTCTGCTGTAACCCCTGAGTCCCCTCCAGCACTGGCAGGCTTGATTTTGATGGAAAATGAATGGATTTGTTGGACCTGATATGAAATATTAAGTCTCCATTCAAGGTGACATTTCATAAATTACATTCCAGCCAAATCAAGGAGCACGGAAATGTTTTTTCAGTAAAGGTGTTTACTCCTATCAGGAAACACAACTGGGCTGGCATTCTTGGAGTAAAAGCCAGGAAGACCGAGGACCACAGTGTGGCTGTGATTTTGGTTCCATAAGTGCACAAAACCTTGGAAGCTGTGTTTGCTGGGTGTGCAGTGCAGGTGCTTTTACCTGGGCCCAGTGTCTGTAAAGCCCAGATGGGGCTCCACGTGATCCCTAGCAGGACACACACTCGTAGGAAGTTTGGTTATGGATTCAGGCCTAGCCAATGAATGAAAACGGGGGACATGTCCCTGTGCTCTCTGGGGTGTTTCTGTTCAGCTCTCCAGAATTTCCTGGGCTCTTGGCTGCTCTGGGCTGGTGTTGTCCTGGCTGGCTGTGAGCCTGGATCCCATGGTGCCAGCCCACAGGGACTCACACTGACCCCAGCATCCATCTGGCCCATTACTGTTCTTTTCTATTCCCACCAGACTGGTATTTTCACTTCTGAAAAAACGTACCTTGATAGTGTCATCGTTAAACCCATTCTGGAAATAAAATAAATAAATAAAAAAAGGACAAAATAACAACAACACACAGACTTGGTCTTCCCATCACCCTGCAATCCAGCTCTGAGAAATGCTCTGGGGTGCATCTATCTGCTGAGGGCTTCCCCGGAGGGCTCTTCTGCCTCCCCTTTTCTCCTGCAGTGTCCCCCAGGCTCCCTGAACGTGAACATGAGAGTGGCTGTGCTTTTGTGGCAACACCTTTCGTACCGTTCTGGTCTCCCAGCCGTCCCTCCAAGTTCTGTTTTACTCCCCATGGTCAGAGGAGCCCGTGTGCCTGTGCAGCTCAGCGAGGGGTCAGTCTGGCTCTGTTCTCTCCCCCACACTGCAGCCCTTCCCCTGCCCTGGGCCACAGTGTGGGCAGGATGTGCTGCTTATGGGGCTGTTGGCCCTGTGCTGGTGCTGCTCCTGGTGCTCTCCTGCTCTGAAGCCCTTTGTCACCCAGATTCTCCTGCCTTCTCATTTTGAGTCCAATCTGGGCTCAAGGTAGGCAGTCACAGAGCTTTTAGAAGGGTTTTGTGAAGACTCTGAGCACTGGAGAGTCCTGAACACTCTCTGTCTGATGGTCTGATAGCTAATTAATCTGCAGCAAAAACTGTGTCATACTTCAGTTGGCCTGGGCTGATTCCAGGGTCACCCCACAGGGTCCTACGTGTGTGTGCCTTCCAAACTGAAGAGCCCTTTGCTCTCAGAAGTACCTTCACCTTTTACCTGGCGAGCTCAGTGTGCTCAGCTGCTCTAGTTTTAGTTTCCCAGCACTTCAAAATTGACCTGAGCTTTCCTATGGACACTTGAAATTTTTTTATCAACCTTTTGAAAGCACGGGGTGTGGACCTGAGCACAGCCTGTCCTTTTGCCTCAGCAGGGCTGGCTGTTCAGCCCGCAGGGTGCTTGTGCCAGTGCTCATCAGGCCACGCTGCTGGGCAGTCCCTGCTCCTCAGCATTGGGAGATCTCCAGATCATCCCTGGAGCACCTGGCACAGTGCGAAACAGGGATCCTTGGGGCCTCTTCACCTTCCAATGCTGGCAGCCCTTCTAGAAGCTGACCTGCGATCAGAGTGCATCTGCCTGGAAAACCTGGAGCCCCCAGCACACATCCCACAGGCAGTGGGATGCAGCCTTTGCTCAACCTCACAGGGCATTGGGACCCCTCACATTCACCAGGTACTACACGAAAACTGCAAGCAAAGGCAATATAGGCAGAGTCTCATTTGTAATGGTGTTATCACAGCACCCACAGGCATCTCCAACACATCTGGTCACCCTGATACCTGTCCTTAAAGCCAGTGTCCTTGGAAGGGGAAAGAGTGCCGGCCCACTTCTGGTAAAGAGCCCTGAATTGAGCAGTGTGGGTGGAGGGACGTGGAGGAGATCTCAGGCACCCAGAACTTCAACAACCAAATGAGCAAAGTGAGCAGATTAACTGAGTGTCTCTGCTTGGCACGGAGCCATGGTGGACTATTAACAATTGCTTTAAGCAAGGCTATTAATGAGGCCTAGGACAGGAGCCAAGTACACAAGCCAGGAATGGGTCTGGTTATCCCGACTCAAACACTGAGCTGATGTCTGACACTCCTGGGCAGCTGGGTTACCCTGCTCCTGAGATCCAGCTCTGCCTCCTGAGAAGAGGTTGCAGATTCCTCCCACCTGCAGGAGCCTGCACTGGGCAGCTTTGCTCTGCAATTCTCCCAACAAGAAGTGTTGTGTCCGTGTCTTGGTTCTCCATCTCTCCCACCCTTCAGCCAGGACATCATCAAAGACTGTCAGGGTGGATCCACCTTAACATGTTTGAGCAGGTCACCTGAGAGTGCAGCTGCAGCCCCAGAGCCCTTCGATACGCACCTCCCAGTCCTCACTGCTGTCCCTGCTGTCAGTGCACGGTGTGCCAGGAGCCGCGGCTGCATCCCTGGAGCGGGGCTGGAGGAACCCTGCTCCTGGGGAAACACAATCCATATTGGGTTGTCCATTCCCATGTGGTTTGCACAGGGCCTTGCTGCTCCAGCTGAGGTGGTCCCTTGCATTGTAGCTGCTCCTGGGGATGGCAGATACTGTGTGAGGAGTGAGAGTGTGCCTGAGGGAGGCCTCGCCTCTCCTAAACCCCTTCAACCAGGCACGTATTGCCAGGGGGGCAGCCTTGGATCAAACACCTTAAACTCAGCTCTCTGTCCTGAGATCTGGGGCGTGGTGGTGGAAATGCCCATCAAAGGGAACCTGGAAGGTTCCACAGACACTTCTGCCTGTGACTGTCACACAGTGAAGGTGCAGAGGGAGTCAGGGAGGCTGTAGAACAAGCTGGTCCTTGTCTCTCTGGTTTCTCAGATCTGGGATATTGGCTTTGTTCTGTGGGGCCTTCTGTCTTTTTCCTTTCCTGGTGACCTTGACCAAAGGTCAGAAGCTTTTGATTAGGGGAATACTTTGTTAAAGCAGGACTTGGAGCTCTTTCCAAGCTCTGCTCAGGCAATGTTTACAGTAAAGGCAGAGGAGCCCAGCAGACATCAGCGCCACTTGCTGTCATTGCTGCCTGGGGTTGTGCTGTCAGCAGCACGGACCCCTCTCCACGTGCTGTGTGTGACACCAGGCAGCTGCCACTCCAGTGCTGTGCTGGAACTCTCCAGACACAGCTGAAAGAGCTTCTCCAGTCCAGGTGAGTGGTGGCTGTGAGGGGAGGATGGTACCTCCCACTTTGACATCAGGGGACAAGGAGAACCTTGATTAAGGAGCTGCAGTTATCTCTAGTCCAGGTCACCCTGGGCCATCGCAGCAGCCAAGGCAGTAAAATACAAGGTGCATGGCTGAGGGTGAGGGCTGGGAGGTGGTGGAAGAGGCTGTAGGCCACAACCCAAGTGTAGAAAGGGCTGAGTAACCACACCAGGCTGAATCCCGCATACAACTAAAACCAGGGAGCAGAGTATGGAAATAATCCCTAAGCACACATACCTTCTACACCAGGGACTGTGGCAGGGCACAGGGCAGAGGTGGGGTGTCCTCTCTCTGGCATCTTCCAGCTGGGCATAGCTGAGGGTGAGAGATGCCGTATTGGGCTTATCTCACTTACCTTTAGACTCTTAATGTCTGCAAATGAGCTGGCTCTGGCAGGGCGTGTTTCACTTGGTATTAAAAGTCTCTTTTAGAATGAGAAACACATTTCTCTCTCTCTACCCACTACAGAGGAAGGCTGTGGCTCAGTTCTAGGTGCTTATATTCAGTAGATGAATTCATCAAGTCTGAGGACAAAGAGGGTAGATAAACTATTTGCATAGCTGAGGAAGCATAAAAGCTTGCTTACAGCAAGTGAACGGCTTTGATTCACTGCAGGACATTGCTGAGACCTGGGACAAGGACAAGGATGTTCTCTGACAGGATTTCAAGTCCCATCCACTTTGTATCCATCTGTTACTACCCCGTCTCCAATGCCAAGGATTAACACAGCAGAATGATTTTCAGTACTTTCAGAGAAGAAGACATATTTAAAAAAAAAAAACAAACAACCAGAACTGCATCTTCAGAGTTTCCTCTGGTACCTGGACAAAAATATCACCATCTGGAGATCTCCCCTCAGGGATGGGCCTTGAAAACTGCTGATCCCTCCTCTGGAGGGGCAATGGTTTTGGGATGACAGGAAATCTCAGTTCCAGCCCAGCAGTGTCAGTGCAACTGCTTGAATTCAGGCTTGGTGAGGAAGTTCTGTGAGGCATCAGGGGAAATCCCAAAGGCAAGGACTTGAGCACAGTGTAATGGGACACATCTTGTCAGGAATGAGAGGGATGTGTGTATTATATTAAGCTCAGCTGTGCTTGGTACAAGTCCAAGGATGCTCCTGGGGCTGTGCCAAGCTTAGCTGACCATAAGGTGGGTTGAAAACAGCACAGCAAAGAAGAGAGAGCAGAGTGTCCCATGGAAGTGGTGGAAAGATCCTCTGAATATGAAAACTGAAATTCACCAGATTGGAGCCCTCAGCTGAGACTCTTGGGCTGCATAAATGCAGCTGAGAATGACCCCTTGGAACAATGAAATCAGAAAACTATTGGTGGAGGATTGTGGAGTGGAGATAGGAAGTGTTTGCACAACTACTGGAAGAGAATGATGCTGGGAGGGAAATGGATCCTTGATGGACTGCGGGGTGGATGAACTTACCGATGGCTTCAGCGAGCTGGGGCAGCTGCTGTTCTTGCAAATTTCCTGTGAAGGGGAAATGGAATAAGTCCAGAGAACAAAGAAGTAACAGCGACTTTACAAGGTAAATTGTTGGAAACACAGGTTTGGAGATTCTGGAGAAGTGCACAGAGGAAAGTCTGAGTGAACAGGTTTGGGAGAAGGTAAAGGAAATAACTGATGGACTTTCAGCCTGCAGAGGGTGTGAAGTGTGTATGTGTGGATATTTTTGACTTATAAGCTAAAAAATGAATCTTTATTATCTGGGACCAGAGCTCAGGAACATGGCCTGAAATAACTTGCAGGACTGTGGAGCAAAAAGGATGCGGCAGGTTCTGGGAGGTTCTTGGAGGACCAGAAACTGCTCTTTGGGCTGGAGGTGACACAAATGACACAGTGTGGCTGGTGCACGGGGCTGAGCAGGTGTTCCTCCTGTGCAGGAGGCTGTGCCCAAATCTCTGGGAGCATTCCCAGCCACTGTGTGTGTATCGAGTCCTGCAGGTTCTCTAGCACAGTACAGCAGGAAAAATGCTGGGATATACTGGATTATTCCCATGTGGAAGTGGTACATTGGAATAACTCTTCTCCGTTAGCACCACATCACAACCTAAACAGGCTCAGTGACATCAGCACAAACTTGGGGACTAACCTCCCCAAAATATTGACTCCAAGGTCCCAGCATGGGGACAGACAGCAGATGTGAACTGGGAGAATTTGGAAAAGCAGTACAGAGTTCCTGCATCCTGTGCTGGGAGAAACAGCAAAGACCAGCAAGAAAAGGAATTTGCATGCAGGAATGAGGTTGGGTTTCTGAGGGGTTTACCTGTCCAGTGGCCCAACATAGGTGGAGCAGCCACAGCTCCTTATTCCCAGGCCCCAAGTGAGTCTGACCAGCGTGAAATAGCAACAGGGGAGAATTTACATATTTGCATATATCCTGTATGGATCCCTGCAGCAGCTGGCCTAGACAGTGTCCCAGCAGCTGTCCCTGGATCCCAGGTCTCCCTAGTTCCTGACACTGAGAAACAGGAGCTCCTGAGTTCCAGCCCCTGCTCCTGTTGCTCAGAAGGCTTCACACAGAAGGTTGTGCGGGGCACTGAGTTCTCACGCACTGCCTTCCATTCCCTGCCTTTTGTTCCTCCTCTAAACATCCCCAGCTGCCTTGTGCAATCTCCAAATGCCCTTCTGGAATCACACTGCCCTCAGGCAGGAACCCTTCTCAGCCTGGGAGTCTGTCTGGAGTGTTGCTCCCACCTGGACTGTGAGGCTGCTGGACCATGATGGACCAGGATGGACCAGGATGGACCATGAGGCTGCCAGCTGTGCTCGGCTGTGCCTGGGAAGAGCTGGGGCTGGGTGCTGTGTTCACTCTCTCTGTGTTGCTTGGGCTCCCTCCCTGTTCCTTTGTGTTTGTGGAGATGAGCCAACAAGAACTGCAGAACTACAATTGCTGGGGAAAGGTGGCCTGGATCACAGCATCTCGCAGGGAACAGCAACAATGAGGAGGACCTTGAAGAGCTATTGGATGGGAAAATTAGACACGGAGAAGAAGAAAAGGTTAAAAGCTGCAAATAATCAGTGCAGACAATATTAGTGAAAACATGTCAACATAACTACATTTCTCTTTGTTTCAGAAACAAAGGGCCTGGGATGTTGGAGCGCTTGGCAACAGCTTCTCTGAGGCTGGGCTAAAAGCACCTCACTGATAGGAGCGGCTGAGAACTAAGGCAAAAATTGATTTTTCCTCAGGGGAAGGTTTGCAAGGAGGAGAAATTCAGAGAAAAGTCCAGACAAACATGTTTTGCTGAGCTCTGGCTGAGGACCATCTTCCCAAACTGGAATTATTCCAGCTCATGGGAACAATGACAAAGAGTCTCTCTGTTCACAGGGTTTCTGGGACTTTACAAGTGCACTGAACATTGTCTGGCAAGTTGATGAAGATGTTCAAGAGGAGTGACACGAGTGTTTGTCCTCACTAGGGACAGGTCTTTCCGTCTTTGACTGAAAATGCTTTGCAGCCAACATCCTTCTTTCCTAAACATTAAACACATCCTCTTGAAAAATGGGCTGTTACTCTGACAATGGGAAGAATATATTTAGGAGTTTGTCTGGAATAATACTTGTATCTATTCTTTCACTGTCCTGTAAATAATTCTAACCAAAACCACTGCTGGGTTTTCAGACCAACCTGTCCTTTTTCTGGAATGCCTCCTGTTCCCTGCTCTGGGATCATGTTGGGAATGCCTCCACCTGGACAGCTGGCAGGGTTGGATGGAGCTCTTTGGAATGCCGCTCCTGGGTGATGCACAGCAGGACAGACACTGCTTTGTGTGTGCATCCGCCTTCAGAGCTCAGCATCTGCCTTGGAACCTGGGCGAGAACTTGTCAAGCTCTTGCTTCGCAGGAGCCTGCAGAGGTACCTGACCATAATCTTGAGGTACTTGACCACCACTTCTCTCGATCCAGGTCTGTGGAGCCAGGCTGGGAGAGCTGGGGGTGCTCACCTGGAGAAGAGAAGGCTCCAGGGAGAGCTCAGAGCCCCTTCCAGGGCCTAAAGGGGCTCCAGGAGAGCTGGAGAGGGACTGGGGACAAGGGATGGAGGGACAGGACCCAGGGAATGGCTTCCCACTGCCAGAGGGCAGGGATGGATGGGATATTGGGAAGAAATTGCTCCCTGGGAGGGTGGGGAGGTCCTGGCACAGGGTGCCGAGAGCAGCTGTGGCTGCCCCTGGATCCCTGGCAGTGTCCAAGGCCAGGCTGGACACTGGGGCTTGGAGCAGCCTGGGACAGTGGGAGGTGTCCCTGCCCATGGCAGGGGTGGAATGAGATGAGCTTTAAGGTCCCTTCCCACCCAGACCATTCTGTGACTCTGTGATTCTGGGGTAAATTGAAGTCCGTGTGAGTGAAAAGCTCTCACAAGGGACAAGTTCTGCTGCTGCAGCAAAGGAAGCAAACTCCAGCAGGACACTAATGTGACAATGAACAGCAAAAAACCTTCCAGAATTGCTCCAATTCTTGTCCTTGCTGTCACAGGCCGCACTGGAATTTTGGTTAGAAGGTCTCCAGGGAATCTTGGTGTCTTGTGCTCCATAAGAAATGTCCAGGTGATTGAGAGACTTCCCTGGACATCGTCAGGGAGGAGATATCCCAAGGCTCATAGAGTCTTGTTCCCATGCCAGAGTCCAAAGTTCTTACTGCTGCCAGTGCTCCACAGGTGCTGGGAGGGGCTCTCCCAGTTGGAACACTGCCATACTGGAAAGTGGCTGCCTTGGCCAGTCTGAGTCCAGTCCCTGTGACTGCTGTGATACTGGGGGGATGGAAACTCAGGGCTCCTGGTCTGAGTCTTATTGCCTTTTCTTTCAGTGTTCTGTGTTCTAGATAAGAGCTCTGAGGAGAAATTGAGCTCCAGGCTGTTATTTTTATAAACTATTAGCACCTTCTGTCCGTTAGCCATTCTGACATCTTCCAGCTCCCTTTCGTGTCTCTCCCTGTGTTCCTTGCTGTCTTTGTCAGCTTTCCTTTCCTCACCAAAATGTTACCTACAGCCCAAGGTTGAGGGTGACCCCACACTTACTAATCTCTCTGACACATCCAAATTTATTCCTTCCCTCCTGGCCTCAGGAATTCCTCCTGCTGAAGCTGATGATGCCACAGGCGTTAAGAAACCAAACATCTTTAATGCAGGCAAATAGGAAAAGGAACAGAACAGTACAAAAAAACGCTTCTTCCAACTGTGCCCTCAACTTTCAGCTACCTCAGGGTTTCATGGCTCATACCTTCCAAAGTGAGACATTTCACACTCCACGGAGATTGCAGCACTTTAGATGAGGCTTCCCAGGCTGGTAACCCCTGGTGCACTCAATACACCCAGATTCCAACCCCTGGCATTTCTCTCCCCACCTCACAGCAGCTGCTCCCCTTCAAGCCTGCTCAGGCAAGCACTGACTTCTGTCCCCAGTTAAACCCCAGACTAAGAGCTGGAAACCCAGAACCTGCACTCCTGGGAGCAGTGTGGCCTTAGGGCCCCTCAGTGCCTTTAAAGCCGTGTACTTGTGTGAGCCGAGAGCTATAAATGCACACAGCTCCTCGTTGGGGTTTATGTTCCAATGCAAAGCTCATTTTGCTGTCTTCAATTAAGATTTTTATTATTTTTACCATTTGAGCTTCATTAAGGTTTTTACTGACAAAGTTTCAGCTGAAGCTAATAATTTGCACACAATAAAACCAACTTTCATAAAAGCTCTGCCCAAAGCCTGGGGAATCTTCCTGCAGCTCTTCCTCTCAGAAGCCAACACCTCCACTTGGGATTTGCAACGGTTTGGGGGAGAACCCTCTGGTTGTGCTGAAGGTCTCATAGGAGGCAGGGAGTGCTCCTGCCAGCACCCTCATCTTCACTCTGCTCTTCCCTGTGCCTCAGAGCTCCGCTGGAGCTACTCAGGGTATTCTCAAGTTTGCTCTTCCCTCCTGCCTGAGTGCCAGGCAAAAACTTCATCAGCTGGACACAGAGCCACGAAAATGCCATGGTCCAAAAGCCATGAAATTCCTGTCTTGAGGACCAACAGGGATTGTGGACATTTCTGATCAGAGAAGCTGCAGCTGTTCCTTAATATCTGAATATTGTCCCATCCAAAAGTGCATCACGGGAGTGCTGCGGATTCTCCAGCCTTGGAGGAGCATGTTTGAATGTTGATTGCAGTGTCTGCTGGTTGAGAAAGAACAAATGTATAAATCAGATCCTCCAGTAAGAGGGAGATGCTACAGAAATGCAAATATATTGAGAACCACTTGTCTTTCCCAGGCTCGGTGTCCCACTGTTTCAAAGACAGGATGGATTAGGCCCACTCCTGGAAACAGGAGCCATGTTCCTGTGGCTGGAGGAGCCCCCTCAGCCACAGCTGCAGAGGACAGAGCTGGGAGGGCTGCATGGCCCCTCTCTCTGCGGTGCTGGGATTGATGGCTCAGTAAGACTCTGGAGGGAATTTTGTTTTGTACGTTTAAGGATTGGTTACATAAAATATTTCTTTCATCCACAAATTTCTTCCTTTCAGTTGGAAGAGGTTTCTCCCCCTGAACTTTCAGTTCTGACCCCAAAAGTGTCCGTATGGCGAGTCCCAGGGCATGAGGGACTGGATTTTACAGTACATTTATCATGATCCAAAACACTCGGGGAAGAGGGCTGTTTCCCTGCAAGCCCATCCTTCACTGTCCTGGTTGTCACTCACACTTCCAGGCACCATGGGGGGCAGGCAGGACTCCTCTGCTTGTTTGGACAAGTGCTTCAAGCACTTGTTAAACTCCTGGAGCTGCAACCCCCCTCCGGGCTGCTGGGGAAAGTGAGGGCTGGCATCCATCCATGTATTAACAACCACCCCAACACAGCCATGGGCAGACCTTTCTGTCACCTGTCACCACGCTCAGTGGTGCCAGGAGGACACAGAGTTCACGGGGATCACTGGGATCACCAGAGCCATTTCCAGCAGTCACTCTTTTCAACATGCAGGCAGCCTCGTGGGGCTGCTGGAGTTTGTGCTGAATCAGCACATAAAAACACCTCCTGCTCCTTCCTGGTGATTTGAATTCTGTGCATTTGTAGAAGGGAAGACTCTTCCAACACTTCATCTAAATCGTTATTCATGCTCAGTTTACTGTTTGTCTGTTTTTTTAAAACACAACTGAAATTCATCATAAATGTCTCATGAGTAAACAAAGGTGTTAATCTATTTGCTAAGCACGGCTGCTGTTTGCTCTGCTGCAGAGAACACGACACAGAAACAGCCTTTCTCCGACACCAGTGCCAGGCACGCCGAAAGAACGGCCTCCATCTGCCTTTGGGGACGTGGAAAGATCAGGGACATGAGCTGGACTTCAAAGGCTGGACTTGATGATCTTGGAGGTCTTTTCCAAACTTAATGATTCTGTGATACAAAAAGAGGTCGAGGTGAGGGCAGTTGAGTGATTTTGATGCCGGACGTTGTTGTTAGCAGAGCCCCAAGACACCCAGCTCTGGGCTTCCATGCCAGGGCACAGAGCTGTCCCCACACAGGGCAAGCACTGGGAAACCCTTGTCCTCTGGACACCTCTGTCAGATGTCCTGCAGGACACCAGCTCTGTTCTGGTCCCAAGCAATGTGCTGTGATGTGGGGACAAGGAAATCTCCTCCTTGGCCACCCAGGGCTTGGCCAGGGTTGTCCATGGCTGAGAACATGGCCAGGCTCAGCACGCAGAGATCAGCTGCTTCAGGGCACCTGGCCTCCAGCCTGGCCTCAAATATCCTTCATGTGAGATGAGAGTGACCTGCTGCTCTCTCCTGCCAACACCCAGGGCTGGGCAGCACCAGCTGAACTGGCTGGGGTGGCATCATTGTCCTTGTGCCCTTTCCAGTGGGCTACCCAGTGCCAGGCTGTCTGAGGAGAATGATCCCTGTTGGTCCTCAAGACAGGAATTTCATGGCTTTTGGGAGAATTACACTCTGTGTCCAGCTGATGAAGTTTTTGCCTGGCACTCAGGCAGGAGGGAAGAGCAAACTTGAGAATACCCTGAGTAGCTCCAGCGGAGCTCTGAGGCACAGGGAAGAGCAGAGTGAAGATGAGGGTGCTGGCAGGAGCACTCCCTGCCTCCTACGAGACCTTCAGCACAACCAGAGGGTTCTCCCCCAAACCGTTGCAAATCCCAAGTGGAGGTGTTGGCTTCTGAGAGGAAGAGCTGCAGGAAGATTCCCCAGGCTTTGGGCAGAGCTTTTATAAAAGTGCATTTTATTGGTGTAACTTATAAACTTTTATTGAAACTTTGTCAGTAAAAACCTTAATGAACCTCAAATGGGGAAAACGAGAAAAATATGAATTGAAGGCAGCAATACCAGCTCCACATCCTGGCAGACACTCCTGTCACCTAAGGCTGAGAGTGTCCCAGGGGGATCGCCAGGCCCCAGGCTGCCTGCAGCAGTGTCCCCTGCATGGCAGAGCAGCTCCTGTGCTGGCAGAGCAGCCCTGCAGAGCATCTCTAGGACTCCTCCTCCCCGTCAGTCTCCAGCAGTTACAAACTGGCTCAGCCCTGTGGTAGGAGGTTTAGTAATGTCCTTTCCCAAATATGTTAGTGCTAACATTGCTAATTGGACATTCTCATTATGCCCATAAATTCCAGTCCCACTGGGGTTCTGCACTACAGATGTGCAAATCCAGCTTTACAATCCATTGCTCTGGCGTTTCTGGGTTGTGCTCAGCATGATTTAAGTGAAGAACAGTGGTGGCTGATGACTGCAAAAGCATCTAAGTGTGCTGGGGATTGAAGCTGAACAGCTCAGACACATCACTGTGAAAAGTGGCTTCTCTGGGAAGAAAAGAGCTTTTTGGAAGGAGTTTTGCTGAGTGAATATTAAGTCAATTGGGCCATAGTTCTTTGGGAGAGGGGATACCTGTTCCTCATGTTTGTGCCCAGAGCCAATCAGCACAGACCAGCACGGCCATTTAATGGGCTCGTGAGTGCTGCTGATTGAACACTCCCCTCCCTGCTCATTTGCTAGGAATTGCTTGAAGAGCCCAATCGTTCTGCCCTCAGCCAGCTGATGGATGAAGGTACCTCCTCATATTTGCTCTTGGATGTGAATCGGCCCCTGAGGTACATTATGTTTGAATGGGAACGTTTTTGGAACTTCTCTGTGTTGTCAGATGAAGCCAAGAAATAAGAAGCTGATGGAGGTGACAGAGGCAGACGGAGCTGGAAGACTGGACAGGGCTCAGTTGTTACCTCTGTGTTGGCAGATGGAAGGGAACGGGCAGTGACACTCCAAGTGGGATCAGAGCACTCCGGATCTGCTTTTCACTAAAAAGTTTTCTGTTCATAAACATAAAAATCTTCAAAATACCCAAGTGCACGTCAGTGTGGTTGGAGATTTCTCACGTGCAGGTATCTGTTTGCTACAAGAAAATTATCATCAACTATGAAAAAGGGGAAAAAAGAGAAAGGGAGATCACAGGGCTTTTTCCAGTCTGATTTTTGGATAAGCTCCAGAAAGCATGTCTTCACTAAAATAAATTGATGCAGGATATGTTTGTGTGGCTATTGTGATACACCTGTAATTTCCCTCCTCCTGTTTATAAAAGCCTCAGAACATGATCACGGAATAAAACCAATAAAGAGCAATTCCAGCCAGTTCCCTCATTTATGGGATGAATCTCACACTGTGAATAATGAAGAGTGAATGGCTGAAGTAAATAGTTGACAATCAATCTGCCTGGCTGGGCTCGGCACACGTAATCAGACAAGGTGCAGCACAATCCAGCTGGATGCAAGGTCACTGTCTGGAAACAAAAAATGCAGGTTGCAATTACCTGGTGGGGGATTGCACCCTGGGGAGCACAGAGGGAGCGGGGCCATGCTGGAAGATGAGGAATTTCGGGGGTTAAGATGTCCATGATGCAGGAGAGATAAACTGCACACCAACAAATCTGAGGCACAGGTACACACAGCCAGGGGAGGTCAGGGCTGCCACCAAAAATTTAATGAAAAGATAAAGATTCAAGATTCAAAGCCACAGCATTGCCACCTTCAGGGGATGAGCCCTTGGGAGACCTCAGGCAGTGGAAGACGTTGGTTCTCATGTGGGAGCACAAGAGCAAACCCTGGTCTCTGATGTGCCAAGGAGCACATTGTGCTAGGTGGAAGGTGAATTTGATCCCTTGGGTGTTCCCAGGAAAACCCAAAAGACCTTTTCTTAAGAAACAGAAACCCACTGAAACCATCTGAATGCTCCTGAGAAGAAGCTTTTTCCTGTCTGGAAGCAGGATTTCCACAGTTCAGGCAGAAAGAGGAGACGGAATGGATCAAGCTCGGGTGACGGGAGTGCCTTCCTTCAGTGAAGGTGGTGTTGCAGCCAGTCCACCTTTTTCCCAGCTGGCCTCTCCGGTGATCCTGCAGGACTTGGAGCTGCTGAACACCTCAGAGGAGACACCGTGGAGATCCAGAGCTCTGGGAACAAGCCCTGGAAGTGTCCTGGATGAAGCCAGGGAACCTGGTGTAGCCTTTCCAGGGCCTTTGTATGTCTGGGTAGGTGGGACAGGAGCCATGGCAGGACACATTGCACTCCTGCCACTGCATTCCCAGCAAATCCAAGAATTTCTCCCCACCATTTCACTGCCCCATCTCTGAGCCTGGGAAGCAGGGACCTGGCTGGTGGGGCTGAGACACAGAGGCTGGGCTGGGAGGGTGTGGAGCTAGTGACCGTGTTCCAGAAGGCTGATGAACATAAAGGAGTAGAGGAAAGGAAGGAGAGCTGGGATGGACAGGGATTGGAAAGGAGAAGAGGGAAATCACTGTCTTTGAGAAGGATAGAGGCAAGCAGGTAAGGAAGGCATGGTGAGCAGGGTCATAGCTGTTGAAGAGTTGGGAATGGGCAGGACAGGGCTCCTGGCAGATCCTTCACGGCCCAGTGCATCCAGAGGTTCTTTTGGACCAGGGAAAGGAGCGAAGGAAAAGGTCTGCAGAGAGAAGGGCTGGGGACAATCAGTCATCAGACACCAGCCAGTGCTCCCAGGATCCCTCTCTGGAGCTGCAGCCCGTCTGGGAAAGCAGAACACAGGGACAAGGATTTTACGGAAAATGTGGAATGTGGGTCCTCACAGGTCTTTATAAAATGAGTATTTGCAGAGCGCTCAGCTTGGGGTGTGCACAGCCTTGAAGGAAAATGGAAAATCCAAATCCGAGCTGAGTGTTCATTGCTCTTCAGGGAAGCCAGCAGAGCTGTCTCTGACACCCCGAGGCTGGGTGTGGGTGATTTGTGGGTGTGACCTGTGGTCAGCAGTGCCACAGAGCCGGCCCTGGCTCTCAGAGTGTTCACACACCGCAGAGCATGAAGGGTTAAGCCCTGCAAGTCTCAGATCAAGCAGCATCTGCCTGGTATTGCCTTTCCTAGGAAAATTATGGATTCTTGGCAGCAAGCTAATAAACCAATCAGCAGTAATTAGCATCTTTTGAGGAATGAACTGTCGGGTGGCATTCCAGGAGTGGAACATCTTGCCTGAGTGAAGTAAAGTGTGAAGGCGCTCTGAGTGAGGTAGGGCTGTTCTGTGGGGCTCTCTCTGCAGCACTGTTCCCAAACCTACAGCAGAGGAGGGCAGCCTGGACTGACATTCCAGGTTCACACAGCACTTCTGGAGCAAGCTGGCTGCTCTTCCTTCCTTTCCAGGGGTTTTTCCTGCGATCTGCAGCCCTGCCTTGAACAAGGAGCATGCTCACATGGGCACATCGGGGCATGGGGCTGGCCCAGATTTTGATCTATTACTAAAATGGTGCTTTTTGCTTTGTGGAATGCCTAAATTCTTAATAGAAACCCTTCAATCAAAATGCAAAATCACCAGACCCAGATCTGCCATTGACACCCTCATTTTCCTGCTGTCATACTGAATTCTGCACTTTCTGTGCTCCCACATCCCAGTGAATGGAAGCTCCTCTCCAGCACCCACCAGGAAACATCAGAGAAATGATGCTGTCCTACCTTCAGATTGGGCCAAAAGATTTTCATAAGAATGAAACATTCTGGAGAAGTTTAAATGTTTTCCCTGTGAATAAAAAAATTATCCTGAGAATTTGCAGTCCACAGAACCACCACACCATCCCTCATCCTCCCATCCGGGTGACTTGCCGTGGCCCTGCACGTGCTGGGAGAGGAAAGACAGGACACGTTGGCAAGGTCTCCGCTCGCTGTGCACCAGTGCTGCTCCCTTCCAGAGCCGCAAATCCTGCTGGAAATACAGCTCTCCTGTGGCTCATCTCTCTGCTCACCTGCTTCCCCCCGTGCAGCCTCTGTGGCGGTGTCAGCAGAGCGGGGCTGGTCAGAGCTGAGATACGTGGGTGAGAAGAGGCCCCTGAGGATGGTGATGGGAACCATCTGGCACATGTGTGGTGACATATTGCTGCCAGACCTGCACTTCCAGCTCCATTAGCCTCACTTAGAGCAGGTTGGAATATTTAGCACAGGTTCAAGTGAGACTGACTGGGAATGGTGTGCTGGGCTCATCAGTGGGGCTGCTGGGTTGGCTCATCAGGAGCCACTGAGAAATGCTGGATGAGCACAAACCCCCGTGGCCAGGGAAGGAGGGTGATGCTGTCAGGGCATCCTTGGAGCTCATCGTGCTGCTGTGTCTGTTGTGCATCAGCCTCTCGAGGGTTTGGGGAGACCTCAGAGCCCCTTCCAGTTCCTAAAGGGGGCCCACAAGAGGCTGGAGGGGGACTTATTGCAAAGGCCTGCAGACACAGGATGAGGGCTAGTGGGTTTAAGCTGAGGAGGGTAGATTTAGTTTGGATATTGGGAAGGAATTGTTCCCTGGGAGGGTGGGGAGGCCCTGGCACAGGGTGCCCAGAGCAGCTGTGGCTGCCCCTGGATCCCTGGCAGTGTCCAAGGCCAGGCTGGACATTGGGGCTTGGAGCAGCCTGGGACAGTGGGAGGTGTCCCTGCCCATGTGTGTTGGTTTTGCAGGGCCTGGTTTTTGGTAGCGGGGGGGCCATGGAGGTGGCTGCTGTGAGAAGCTGCTGGAAGCTTCC
>VZTI01000920.1:162594-176303 GCA_013397865.1 Struthidea cinerea
GTGACCCACGCCGCAGCAGTTTTGGGGGGACTCTGTGCCCGTGGGAGCAGCTCACGCTGCAGCAGGTTTGGCAGGACTGCTGCTCGTGAGAGTGGAGCCATGCCAGGGAAGTTCACGGAGACCTGTGTCCCGTGGGAGGGAGCCCACGGTGCAGCAGAGGAAGGACTCCTCTCCCTGAGCAGCAGAAGAAGATCTTGGGTGATGAACTGACCAAACCCCGTGCCCTGTCTCCCTGCGCTGTCGGTGGGAAGGAGGGAGGGGCTGGGGGAAGAAAAGGTGTTTTTAAGGGCTTATTTTAATTCTCATTATCCTCCTCTGACTCTGTTAGTAATAAATTCACTTTCTGCCTCTAAGCTGAGTCTGTTGTGCCATTGGAGTGTTTTCTCCCGGTCCTTAACTCATGACACCTTCATTAATTTTTTCTCTCCTCTGCCCAGCTGTGGCAGGGAGTGAGTGAGCGGCTGTGAGTGAGCGGCTCTGTGGGTGCCTGGCGTTCGGCCAGCGTCAAACCACGACACCATGGCAGGGGTGGAATGGGATGGGCTTTAAGGTCCCTTCCCAGCCAAACCACTCCATGATTCTGTGGTTCTATGAAATGCTGTGCTTTAGGCACGCAGAGAGCACGGGGAAGGCCACTGAAGGTCGGGGCTGAAGGAGGGTCCTGCCCAGCCTTGAGCCCTAAGCCCAGGAAGTGGCAGCGCTGCTGGAAACAGCCAGGCCAGAATGGGCAAATTCTGACTTCTGCATGTTGGAGATAAATGCCAAATATTCCATCCCACCGTGCCCTCTCGTGCAGGCAGCAAGCTCTGCTCACCCTGGAGCCGCATCCTGCCCCTGTCAGGAGCTCACACATTTCCATCCAGCCTCTCTCCACAGCACTGGCATGTGTGACCACAGCTCGGAGCCCTGCAAAGCTTCCCGGAGGAAATGTGACCCAAGGACAGGAGTGGCACTGGTCCCACTGACCAGGAAGATGGGACAATGCTGTGCCTTGCCAAGGACATACAGAGGAGTCTCCGCCAAAGGCCTCATCAAGGAAACCCTCATTAAGAACTCCTCATGGAAACACCGACCTGCTGCGAGCCCTGCTTAATTCCCTGCTCTGTTTAATTGCCTCTGTGGGACACTGGGAGAAAAAGAAAACCAAACATTAAAATTCTCAGTGGGATGAAGATGACAGTTGCTACCTCTGCTGTGATTATGCAGGGAGAGAGAGATCAGAGCGTGGCCACAGGCTGTGTATATCCCTACCCCAGTGGAGAAGTGTGGCTACAGGCTTGTCCCTCTTCAAATCCAACTACAAAGTTCATCTCCTGAATTGTGTTTTCCCTCACTACAGTATTTCTCTGAGCAAACACAAACATACATGGACCTGTGGAGAAGGGCAGGAGTGAGGAGGAAGACATAGGCATTAAATTAGAACTAATCAAACTTTCCCTCTAAAAGCTGGAAAGAGAAAGAAAGTTATTGGGGTGTTCTTTTCAAATGCTTCATGAGCATCTGGAGATGCAGGAAGTAGAAATCAAGTACTTGGAAAAACTACATTTCTTTCTTTCTTTCTTCCCTGGGAGGGTGGGGAGGCCCTAGCACAGGGTGCCCAGAGCAGCTGTGGCTGCCCCTGGATCCCTGGCAGTGTCCCAGGCCAGGCTGGACATTGGGGCTTGGAGCAGCCTGGGACAGTGGGAGGTGTCCCTGCCCATGGCAGGGGGGGGGGAATGGAGCTGTAATGTCCCTTCCCACCCAGATCATTCTATGATTTAATGAATCAATGATTCTAAATTTCTGATGAACCAAAGACTTGAGTCAAGCCCTTCCCTGTGTGCAGCACCACACTTCTAGCTCAGATGAGCTGCTTCCTAGGAATCGCCTTTGTTTCTGCATCAAAATGCTCTGAGGGGATCCTCACACACCTCAGTCACAGGCTTAGCCCCCCCAAAAGTTCAAGGAGAAATAGAGTAACTGGTAGCTTTGGTGGTCTTCATGTCCCCAGGTGGGCCCCCTTGGCTTGGGGAGTCCAGAGGAGGTGGCAGGAACAGCGGAACGGGGCTGAGGGGGAGAAGCATTTGGAAACCTGCCGGTGTGTGACACTGCAGCCACCACGGTGTCCACAGCTGGCAGTGAGCACACCTGGGCAACACTGAGAAGAAATGGCCTCTCCTGAAGGGAAAATGTCTCCTGAGCTCCCTGAAACCATTAATGGTGGTGCTGGGCTTCAGGGTGGTGGCTTGTGTGATCTCCATGTGCTGCCACTTTCTTCAATAGCAAAATAAGGAGTGAAACAGTTATATTTGATACAGTTAAAACAGAAGCGTCTTGGCTCTGATCTTTGCCAACCAAAATGATTCCATGATCAAATGTCCATTCATGGTGTGCAGACTCTGCAGACAAACCTCTCACTGGGTTTGGATTGATGTGGTGCTGATGGAACATGAAGGTTACTGGCCAAAAAATATTTCTAGATCAGGAACTCAGAGACCAGCAAACACTTAAAGTGTGGACACTTAAACTATCCCAAGATGCTTTAACGAAGGAAGAGTGTCTGGAGCCCTGTTAAACCTGTGGAGACACTGGTGTCTCCAAAATCAGAACCATTTTTATGTTTCCCAGCCTGCTGGGCTTCAGGAACAGTTTTTATCAATGCATTTATCAGTCATGGCCCTGTCTGGTTGGCACATCCCCACAGTCTGCTCACTCTGCTGTGACCTGTCCTGGTGTGGCCACGCCCAGAGTGAGTGGCCGGCTCAGCCAGGGGCACAGCACCCTCACACCACCTCCTGCAGCCTCACGGACACCGCAGGGACCCCCAGCCCACTCAGGCTGCGAATGTGTGACTGTTCATCTGCTTGCTCTCCAATGGCAGCCCCAAAAGCCCTGACACCATGTCTGAGTTGTGGTCACTGAACCCATGACCAGAGTTCGTGGCTGTCAGTGCTGACAGAGGGAAACTGAGCACGTTGTGAAGACTCCTTGTCGTGCTAAAACCTGGAATAATGAAAACGTGAGGACGGTGGAAGAACAAATCAAATGCCTTGAGCCAGCAGCATTTGGTGTGCATGGAGGTGCTGCAGAGTTATCAGCCTGGAGAGAGGGATCCAAGGGATTTCCAGCCCTCTTGGGTGGCTGCTCGAAGTCATTCTGTGCCTTCCCTACTCCTGGAGTGTGGAAAGCTGAGTGAATAATGGCTTGGTTGGATTTTTACTCTCTTTCAAAGAGATGAGCCTGTCCTGATGAGTCCTTCACAGATCTTCTCTGCATGCAGTCAGGCAAGCTGGATTTGCATAAAACAGGCAAAAGCTGTGTTCCTGAATAAATATGTAAGACAAAGCCCCGAAAGTGGTTCACTCTTGTTCATAGATGTTTGATAGTCCGCACAAGAAGCTGGGTATCCAAACATTTATTTATTTTTTAAACATCCTGGTATTTACAAGGCAGTTTAATTTGAGTGATTATTCCACAAAGCCTCTCTGTACACGCCTTGGTGGCTGTCTGTGACAATCCTGATTAAGAAGTGCAAGTTATGTAAGTAAAAAAAAAAAAAGTTAATTCAACTGGCAACCCGAGACATAGCGCACATGGTTAAATACTTTGAATGTTAACAACAAAAACACGCCTGAAGGGGTCTGGCACATTTACCAGCCATTCACCAGCTCACAGAAATGTGAATTACTAAAAGATTATTGTTGTAATTGCTAAATCAAACCTTGCTGGTTGTAAAAACACATTCTTCGCCCAGATGCTGCAGTGCTCACCAGACCTTACCCTGTGCTCTAAAGCACTTGGCACTGCAATCACAAACCAGCAGATTTGGGCACAGACTCACCCAGGGAGGCTGCAGGAAAGGTGCCAGGCCCCGAATTTCCAGTCATGGCACATTAACTGTCCATGTGCAGCCCAGCGTTGGGATCCAGCCCCATGAGTCCCAGCAGGAGCTGTCAGGTTTGTTCTCCTCCATACAGGGAGAAACTGTACCCTCCTGGGCACTCCATCCTAGCCAGGTGCCCTGGTGAAGAGCTTTCAGATGAGTTTGAAGGTGATAATCAGCTTGAGTGATGCCTGGTTATCCCTCAGGAGACATTAAAGGCACGAGGTACAATGTTTGCTTGAGATGAAAAGGAGCTGTTCAGAGCTGGGTACGTGAGTCCGCTCCGTGTGTGGCTGCAGGTGAGGTATGGAGGGAGAAGAGACCAGGAGAAGAGCCATGAGGAACTTCAGCTCCTCCAAAGATCCTCCAAAGGAAACGCCGTGGGAGCCACCAACAGAGCAGGATGGAGCTGGCAGAGGGCAGACCTGGCCCAAAGCTGTGCAGAAGGAGGAAGGGAAGCGGTGGGAGAGGGAAGAGCATTTTGTCACTGTCTCCCAGGAACAGAAGAGGGCTCTGTGAAGCTGGTTAATCATATGGCAGCTACAGAGCACGAACTTGGACAGCTCAGCCAGAGCAGAGCAGGCTGTTGGAGCCTCACAAGCTGACTGAGCCCAGAGTCTGGCAGGGAGGGGACAGGGCTGAACAAGGATGGTAATGCTGAAAGACATTTGCACAGCACCAAAGCCAGGGACAAAGATGACTGAGCAGCTCTTCTGGTCAAGGCAGGACTGTGGATCACTAAGAGGCATGGGAGAGCAAGCAGGCTGCCAGGGGGCTGGTGTGTCCCTGGTGTGGGACACTGGAGACTGAGGAGGACAAGGAGGCCCCTGAGCCCACAGCAGGCAGGTTGGCTCCTGGGGAGGAGCAGAAGGGAGCTCAGGGAGACGGAGCAGAGAGCTAGAGAAGAAAGGGCAGGAAGAATAAGAAAATACTGAAATCAAGAAAGGTCAATGACAGCAGGGGAAAACACGCTTTCATCCTGCAATCTGCTATGGGGTTGCGGAGATCCTGCTCCTTCAAGTTCTGCTGCAGGGCAGGGCCGTGCTAGTGAGGAAACAGGGATGTGTTCAGGATCTAACACCTTCTGTGCCCCACTGCACTGTCAGAAATGGGTAGAAGTGTCCCAGTGAGGCCGTTTGGGCAGTGGAGTGGAAATGTATCGTCTTCTCCTTCAGCTGTGGAAGGAGAGAACTGAACAATGCCAAGAGGACACGGGTTCCCAGGAGCCCTGAATCCTGAGGGGCAGCCTGAAAAGCTGGATGGGAATCTGATCAATGTGTCCAGGCCCTGTAGACACACACGGGATGGGCCCCATTCGTGGGAAAAGTAACTCCTCTCCTCACACCAAAGACACTGAGGGCACAGGGAGTGTGCAGGGTGGTGGCAGATCCCTGGGATCCCAGGATGTGCCAATGGCAGCACAGAATCACATTCACAGGCGCTGTTATCTCACACTCACAGCGTCCTGCCTGCTCAGTGTGCGCTCGCAGCAGGGACCTGGCAGCACAGGAACACACCCTCACCTGCCCAAGCACCTCCCTGGGCTCAGCAGCTCTCACACACCCTGGCTGCCAGAACTTCTCAGGAAGCTGAGCTGCATCTGGATCTCCAAACTGCCCTCTCAGGCTGCAGCCAAAGCAGCCTGTTTGCAGCAATCCCCCTCTGCTCAGTCTCAGGAACCACAGGTCTAACAGGAGTGAAGAGGGACATGAGGGTTCTGACCATGCTCAGGGGATGGCTGATGGTTCCTGGAGTGCCTCGTGGAGAGAGGCTCTCCTGTACTCTTCGAAAAAGTTTCTTTCCTATGTGTTTTTTCCATCTTCCCTTTTATTTATCACTTCATCCTCCTCCCAGGGTGCTCCAGCAGGACCACACAGCTCTGCATCCAACGCTGCCCTGACATTCCATCCATCCAGCACCGCTATTCCATCCAGCTGTGTTCTGCTGTGATAAATGGGGTAGGCAGGGAATTGATTTTCTCCCCCTGCCTGCAAGGCCTGAGAGCGCTGCTTTCACCAGGAGGCCTCCTCTCTGCCTCAGCGCTCAGATTAACTTATTAGGAGTTAATTAATCAGGCCCATTGATTGACTGTCACATTGCTGATGGTTAGCCCTGCTCTCGGGTCGGGAGGCTGGACTGGAGTAGCTCCTCTGGGCTGTGTGATGCCTGTCACCTCCAAGCAGCAAGGAGGAGCAGAAGAGGAGGAAGATGAAGGTTGGCCTGTTTTCAAAACAACACAACACCACAAGAGTGGAATCAGAGCTCCAGTCCCCCTTGGATGGTGTTTGCACACTGTGGGAGGGATGGGAACAGCTCCCACAGCTCCTCTCCTCTCCTCTGAGATGGAGCTGGAACATGAGGCAGTGAGGAGTCAGAAGGAGCCTTGGAACATTTCTGAGCCCAGCAGACTCCCCCTCAGTTCTGCCTGTGGGTCTTTGGTGCTGTTCTGGGGCACAGGAAGGTGCTGTGGCCCAGGGGGGATGCTGCCCACAGTGGGTCATTTGCTTGAACAAGTGTCCCCAAGGCCGTGAGCAGGGGGGCTTTGGGGTGCAGAGATTTCAGGGAACCAACACTGCATGTATCCATCCATGAAAATTCAGGGAAAAGCTGCATAAAAAGAAAGGGAACACCCTCAGTGGAGTTGGGATGAGATTTTGAGGTCAAAACTGGTGGGGGTTTTAATGGCCTTAGGTGCCCTGAGTGATCTGTTCTTCAAATTTGGTCTGAGGGGTCACCCTCAGCAGCAAAGCATCCTTATTTTAAAATGCAATGTTATCCAAAAAGCTGCCTTAAAGCTGGGCCCTGAGCGGGCTCAGGCTGTTTTCTTTATCAAGGAGGGCACCAGGCAGTGGCCGGCAGAGGTTCACAGCCATCTGCAGGGGAGGAGGTTTCTGACAGGGCAGGGCTCCTCAGCTGCGCAGCAACAGGGCTGATTCAGTGTCCAAGGCTGTGAAGCCAGGCTGCAATGAAGTGCAGTCTTGTATAAGTGAGGGTTTACCCTGCCTTGAGAAGTGGCCAATTCCTCCCTCTGTGAGTGTTTCCTGGAAAGAAGAGGTGAGTGGGGGACAGGGCCTGGATGAAGGTTGATCCCTCAGTCCCAGCTTCCTGGCTGTGCCCCTGCAGGTCTGTGGGACTGAGCTGGGCTGGGGACCCTCCCAAGCATTCAGTGCCCAGCTCTTGTCACATCTGGCATCTCTTTCACCTGCTGAGTGATCCAGAGTTGCGGTCCTTGGCACCCTCCTTCTTCCTGCTGGGAGAGCAAGTGGGTGCAGCCAGGACCTATTGATCCCAGCACCGCTGTCAGATCCAGACGGGAAGGTTTCCAGCTCCCAGGAGTCTCAGCTCAGTCCTACAAAGCATTGGCTCCAACAGGTCTTGCCAGAGGGAATGATCACACTCCTCTGCCTACGGACCTTCTCTGAAGGTGCTGAGAGGAGACCACGAGCCACATCTGGCAAGGGATGGTGACACTTGGCTGGCCAAGGGGCAGGAAAAGATTGGTTTTTACAGAAGATGTGAAGTAGAAGAGCTTTATTTCACAGATAAGAGTATTTGTTCACTTCTTTATCAAGACAGACTTTATTTGAAGGGTTCCACTTCCTCTAATGCCCTAAAATTGAGTGTGCATCTGGGGCACCTACTGGGAAATCAGCCAGAGAGCTGAGGCAATTTCTGTTTCCCTTCTCCCAATCTCTGTGTCAGTCACAGCCTTTTTGGGGATCAGCAGCAGTTAATGCTGTAATTATTCCTGATGCCCACTGTTAGCTCAGCCTCTGCTTCCCTTTGTCTCTTTGTCCTGGAGTGCCTGTCTGTGCTAGTTTGGAAGCAAACCAGCGAGAGACTCGAAATCAGAACTACAATTTAATAGGAAAATTAAGATAAAGGCAATAATACAGAAACACTGACAGAGTCAGGGCACAACCTGACACCCTGCTGGGCAGGGAGGTGGTAGCAGTCCCATTAAATGGTGGCTGCAGTCCTCCTGAAGTGCTGGATGTGGTTCTGTTGAAGCGGTGGTCCTGTAGAAGGGTCTGCTCTTCCTCTGCAGGTCCAGTGCTGGTTATGGAGCTCGTGTCCTCTGGGAATCCAGTAGGTAAGGGCCGACTGTGGTGTTCTGAACCTCAGATCATACCCAGGTGGGAATGCTCGGTTCCTCCCCCTGGGCGGAGCATCTCACAATGGGATGATGTAATTCCATGAGCCGTGCAGTGAGGTTAGATGGCCCATTAACAGAAGATAACTCTCAGAGGGGAGAGAGAAAGAACCCTGCCTCACCTGGTTTCACCAGATGGTGATAGAAGACATACTTTTGGTTACATCTTACATTGTAACCTAAGGCACTGTCCCATCATCCTGACTGTGCAGACACTGCCAGGGACACACAGCTGTGATCCCAGCACTCCTGGGCTCTGGTCCGTGGGGATCTCATGTCTCATCTGGAGGCAGAACTGAAGGGACGCTCCCTGGGGCTCTCATCGCTCACTGGGTCCAGATTTTCAGCCATTTAAGCCGTGTAAATCTCGGAGGAGTGCGGCTGGACAGCTGTCCCTCATGCTCCTGGTCTCCTTCTGCCAGCGGTGCCACCCTTGGCTGTGGTCACTGGGATAGGATGTACATTCCCTCTCACAGGGAGGGGGGGGACTGAACTCACTGGGGAGTCTTCTAGGTGGGAGAGGAAGGAAGCAGCCCCAGCTCTGAAGATGCAGCATGGAAACTCCATGTGGAGATACTCACTTCTCAGTTGTTGATAGAAAACTCACAATTTCCTCAGCAGACAGAGACGTGTGGAACACCACAATGGCCCTGTTTAGCTTGAAAGGAGAAATCCCCACCCTGAGCTTAGTTTTGAATGCATTTGACTGAAAATGCTCTAATCAGATTTGTGCCACACTCCCAGGGGTGGCAGGGTGCCCGTGGGGAACCAAGTTTTGCCATGTTATGTTATCACATGTCCAGGCACGATTGAGGTTTGCTGCGGAGCTGCTCTGGAGCTGAGTCCTCCCCTTACCTAGCCCTCAGGTGCCTCCTGTTAGCACTGGGGAGGGACCAGACCCGCTCAGAATTGCCAAGGAAGCGCTGATGAGGCTCTAGGCCAAGGGTGCACGTTTTGCAAATCCTCCCTGATGGATTGTTGACCATGATAAGACCAAGAGTCTTCTCAGTGCACAGTAAACAAACTCCCAAGCATGCTTTTGGAAATAAACCACCCTAAAAGGCCTTGGCCATCAATCAGAAGGACCTGCCACATGACAGGAGCAGAAAGCAGAGGCAGCCTGGGAAGGCCTGGACTCCATCCAGCAAAGCCTGAGCTTTGCTGTGCTCCAGGATCACCCTCCTGTAGACACTGAAAAACTGTGGCAGAGAAATTTTTCAGCTTTCTGCAGCGTTCTGTGAGAGCTCTGTGGTTCTCATGAAAGCTATGAAAACACTGCTACGGGTTTTTGTAAACTGGGTTTTATCTGTGCACCTGGGGTCTGTTTCTCAGAGTTGTTATGGTACCCAGTGAAATAATATTTTGAAGTGGGTGTTGTGAGCTTTGGCCAGTGGGACAGAGGGTGGCTGGTCCAAGAACCAATAACCTCCTGTCATCTTTGGGAACCAAGTTATGTAAATCAAATTATAATTAATTAAATGACCACTTTCTTCCTGAACTTGGATTGTGTCGTTTCTCGCCGTTCTCGGTACGTCACAGCGACACCTCCATGTCACATCAGAGCTCCCTGCTGGGTAATAAAGCACCATCGAGGCAGTGGGGGATGTCCTCTCAGTCCAGTTCATCCCAGTGCTCTTTTCCTGCTTCCTGTGCTTCCCCAACACTCCTATCTGGGCAACAGGGAACGAGAACTGTTGGAATTCAGGTCTGGTGTCAGCACATCTTATTGGAGAAAAAGGCCATTTCCACATGAACCTGCAATGGATGTTTTTTATTGCGGCAACCACCTCCTTACACTCACCGAGCCACAGCCTTCTCACAGCTCCATGTGCTCAGAGGAGGTGCGTCCCACCCAGCAGCTCCCTATTACACTGTCACCTCCCCCTGGGATCCCATCTCTCCTCATGTGATTGCCTACACTTCGAGGCTGCAAGAAAGAAATCACGGAGTGCCAGAAAGGTTTGGGTTGGCAGGGACCTCAAAGCTCATCCAGCTCCAAGCCCTGCCATGGACAGGGGCACCTTGACTATCCCAGGGTGCTCCAAGCCCCATCCAACCTGGCCTTGGACACTTCCAGACATCCAGGGGCAGCCACAGCTTCTCTGCTCTGCCCACACTGACAGCCCAAGTGCAGCCAAATCCTGCTGTGCTTATCCTGGCAAACAGCCCTGGATATATCACACACGGGGGACGTGTCAGGAACTGTATTTGTTGTCTCTCCAGCTGTGATTTGCTCAGCTGGGGATGCCTCAGGCTTTACCTGGATCCTGAGTTGTGCTGGTTCTGCACAGCACCATTTCCAGCATAACGACACCTTAACAGCCCTGAGCTGTACTGGATCCTGAGCTATCCCTGCACATCCCCAAGGGCCTTGTAGCCGATTTTCCTTTGGACAGAGCAGCTGCTGAGCAGAACAGCAGCTGGGCTGGGTTAGCACCCGTGGCAGAGCTGCTGCTGATGGTCTGCACTTTCTCCAGGTGCATTCACGGGGCTGTGAATCATGGAGATGCTGCCATGCCTGCTCCATGTGCTGCCTTGGTCCCATTTCCATGTGTCTTCCCTCCCTGCTGCACACAGCCCTCCTGGATGCACACAGAGGCAGCAGCTTGTGGCAGCCATCTGTTTCCAGCCTCTGGAAGTAGAAGGCGGCCTTGGAGTGTGCCTGGCACCTCCAGGCCCAAGTGGATCCCACCGCCCAGCAGAGCAGGCTGGGATGGCCTGCCTGACGCCCCAGAAAACAGTGATCCCTCACTGTAATCCTGAAATGACAGAATTACCCGGTTTGGAGGTGAGCACAGGAGGGCTGTGGTGCAGCTGCCTTCAGACACCAGCAATGAAGTCAGACTGCTGAGGGCTTCCTCCACGTGGGTCTCTAAGAGCAGAGATGCTACAGCCTGTGCTGGACTCGTAACTGGGACCCTCATATCCATTCTGAACCTCTCCTGTTTCAATTCATATCCAGTCTCTTGTGTTTCCACTGCGCAGTGCTGCAGCCCGGCTCTGTCTCCCCAGAGCCCTTCTCAAAGGCTGGACATGCCCCCAAAGCCTTCGCTTCTCCGGGCTGAACAATTCCTTGCTCTCTCCTCACTAGCCCCCATCACCATCTTGGTGACCCTCTCCTGAACCCTCCAGCTCACCAATATCTGCTACTGGGGGGCCTCAAACCGGACACACTGTTCCAGATGTGGTCTAAAAAGTGCTGAGTACAAACCACTTCTGTGGTTTGCTGGCCATGCTGCTGTCGGGAAAGCCCAGGCTGCTGCTGGCCTTCCCTCCAGGGCTGCACTGGTGTCCCCGCTGCGGGAGGAACAGGGAGAACAAAGGAATGGGCTCATGCAGGTCTCAGTGCAAGTATCAGCATCTCAGCCTAGCAGAGAATTCTCTGGGACGTGGACTGGACCCTTTCTGCCCAGACAGGGTGGCAAGAGCCAGTCTCTAAACCTGCGCAGAAGGTAGGGAGATGGAATGGGTCACACTGTGCTTTCCTGCAGGAAACTCCACTTTGCAGTCTGTGCCGCGGTACCTGGTTATTGCCAGCGCATAAATCTGCAATGCACAGCTTCGTGAGGCTCTGCCACAGCCCCGAGATGGGGAATTGTTCCTGTGACAGATGGACTGACAACTCCACTCCTGGAGAAAAAACTGTGTGCAGGTTGAATTAAGGCTGTAAATATATAAACCTTACATAAAAGGAGAGCGATTAGAACAGCGTGGATGAAGAGGATGAGGCAGTGCTGGGAGGAGGAGCACGGAGGGTGCTGGAGGGAGGCAGGGTGAGAAACTGGGCTGCTTTCTCCCCCTCTGGTTCCTGCTGTCACATAGGGAATATGGTCAGGGAGTATGGTCGGGTGCTTTATCATCCCATGGTCTTCCATGGCTGTGTAGGAGCAGCAGCCAGGCTTTGCTTCCATTTGGATAACTCATGGGATCTGGTGGGAAGCAGTTCTGTGCCCAGGGTGGGAGCTCCATCCTGGTCACCTGCAAGGGAGAGTGAGCAGGGGCCACATGTAAAGGGGACAAGGCAGGAAAGTGTCTCCAGAAGACTCTCAGGGTGGTGCCCTCCACTCCAAGGAAGATCAAGGATTAATTCTCCATTTCACTGAGTTTTTGGATTTGTTTCAGTGCCAGCAAGGGGAGGCCAGCCCAGCTGAGCCCTGCTGGGTGCTGAATGTGGCCAGTCCAGTCCCTGATTTTGACCCTACAGAGCTGCAGAACGACAGCAAAGCAAGATGTCCATGGGGGTGGGCTGGGGCACAGCAAAGCACCCGAGGGGAGGCCCAGTTCTGGTCCCTGGTCACTCTCCCAAAGCACGGCTGTGCTCACCCTGCCCCACCCGTGCTGCTGTGGCCGTTCTCAGAACGGACAGGATCACAGAACCATGGAATGGTTTGGGTTGGAAGGGACCTTAATGGTCATCCCATCCCACCCCTGCCATGGGCAGGGACACCTCCCACTGTCCCAGGCTGCTCCAAGCCCCAATGTCCAGCCTGGCCTTGGGCACTGCCAGGGATCCAGGGGCAGCCACAGCTGCTCTGGGCACCCTGTGCCAGGGCCTGCCCACCCTCCCAGGGAACAATTCCTTCCCAATATCCCATCCATCCCTGCCCTCTGGCAGTGGGAAGCCATTCCCTGTGTCCTGCCCCTCCATCCCTTGTCCCCAGTCCCTTTCCAGCTCTCCTGGAGCCCCTTTAGGCCCTGGAAGGGGCTCTGAGCTCTCCCTGGAGCCTTCTCTTCTCCAGGTGAGCACCCCCAGCTCTCCCAGCCTGGCTCCAGAGGGGCTCCAGCCCTGGGAGCAGCTTAGAGCTCCCCACAAAGCAGAGCTGCCCTCTGGGTGCTCACACCAGGCAGATATTTCCTGTCAAAACAGCATTTTAACAGAAAAGAAGGTGATAACTCCAGACACTGACTGTGGAAGCATCTGCTGAGCTTGGGAACTTTGGATTTTCTATTGGAGAAATAAAAATATGGGCATTTTAAGCCTAAAGCCTAAGGGGACTATCACTTTCCCAGAGGGACAGCTCTTCAGGGAAGACATCCAGGGCTAGGATATGAGCTCTCAGGGATCCCCTGACCTTCTCTGGTGCTTTTCTTCTTGGGGCAATGAAGTGACTATGACTCCTGGGTGAGCCATTATTCCCCCAGCAGCTGCTTCTCCAAGCCTGCCCAACCAGCTCCTGTCCTGGCACATCTCCAGGGTGTGGCTTCTTCCAAGGCCACTTCCAGCTCCCCCTGCAATAAGGCTCAAATTAAAACACCAGGAGCACAAGGCAGAGGCTTGGTGGGAAGGATGACCAGATGGACCACGTGGCTGTGCCCAGATCTTCCAGGGCATCTTGTCACCCTCTCAGCTCTTCAGGGATACCTGAATCCACCCTTCTCCCTTTGGAGAAAGCCCTTTCCCTGCAGACTCAGCTGGGGGTGGCTGTGAACAGGGGCCAGGGAAGCAGCCTGAGCACCCTGCAGCGATGGGCCTGTGTCCTCCAGCACTTCTCCTGCCACCTCCTGCGGAGCAGCAGCTCTCTGCAGTTCACTGAGCCTCTTGCTAAACATCTTTGACATTTGATTTGAGGAATAAAGGTCAGGCTCCTCTGAGAATGGTAATGTGAGTTTAGTGAACAAAACCTGTCAGAGTCTGCACTGCTGCACTCCTTTTTGGAGGGTGGTGGAGGCTGGGGAGCTGTGCTGCCCTGATCC
>VZTI01000922.1:0-25652 GCA_013397865.1 Struthidea cinerea
ACAAAACCAACCAACCAAAACAACATAAAGTACTTCTTACAATGAAAAAAAAAGAAAAACCGAACCCATTTGAATACTGTGTTGGTCTTGTCCAGCCTGGTTTTTGGTAGTGGGGNGAATATTAACAGCGAGGTGGTTTTCCCAGGAGCAGTTCTGTCCCTCCGAGCCCTAGGCTGGCAGGTTTGCCAGGACACCCCAACACAGAGGGAAGGAGAGGAGCAGGGGATCAGGTCAAGGAAGCAGCTGCACAGGCCGCTGGGAGGGGTAGTTTTTTCTTTAAGTCAGGGTCTGGGGTTGTGCATGGTTACACTTCATCCACAAGGAATTGTGAGAGAGACTTTTCCTTTACTTTTACAGGGATAATAATTATATTTCAAATATCTGATTTTTTCCACCAGTAGGCCTCTGCCACTTCGGGGCTCTCTGGCCCACCAGCTAGCTCAGTGACCCCAACATTTGTTTGTGTCAGTTTATATTCCATTGCTTTAGAAATAAGGGTAACCTCTCTTCCTTCACACTCATGAAAATGATTCTTGTTTGTGTGTTTTTGTTATTGTGTGCTAATCTCTCTCAGTTATATAAAACCTGCACAGTCACACATTGGCAGAGTACAAAATTGGCAATTTCAGGGGCTGGATTTGTGCTCCCGTTGCTTTTCCCTTCCTTTTTCATCTACCCATTTGGAGGGAGCACTTAACGTCTTCCTTTTCTTGGCATTAGGATCAACTACACCCCTCTCCTCCATGCAATGGGGAAAGAGGTGCAAGGGAGGAACTGTCAGGACACTGCTGAAATTCAGAGGTACAGCCGGTCTCCAGGAGGACAATACTAGCCACTGATCTGTCCTCTCAGCAGTAGTAACATATTGTCTTTTCCAAGCTATGAGCAGCTAGTATGTAAACAGGTATTCCTCTTCTTTCAGGGAAAAGACAGCAGGCCAGATGGTAATGGATCTCCAGGGTGTCGTTTTGAGCGGTGCAAGACTAATCTGGGTCCTATTAATCAGTTTGAGTCTTCCTTGTTATCTGAATGCATTCATCTACTGCAGAACACTTTAACACCTAGATAGCCAGATTTGTGGGGTTTTTTGAATGTTAATAGAAGGGACTGTTTAGGCTGCACTGTTAGGAACTCAGAATTCAAAGCAACTCCAATTGCACCCTTAACTCAGTTAGGCACAAGTACCTTTATTTATCAAAGAAGCTGTAGGGCGCAGAGGGTCCTACAGCAAGAAGATGACACATGAATGCTGTCTTTAAGAAACGGCTCCTTTTTGTTTCTGCTGCAGAGGAAGTACTGCAGACACTCAGTTAAAAAAATACAATTACCATTTATGAAAGGACTGAATGACCAGTGTTGAGGAAGGATACAATTCAAATTTAATTTCTTGTTTCTGTTCAGTATGTTATCTATCCACTGAAAGTAGATTTTATGTAGAAAATTTGATCGTGTCACTTAAAAACTGTCCCACAGTTTGCCAGTTTCTAAGAAATTTAACTGAATTTAGATAATGTTAACACAGATATTTCTAGCTTGTGCAGGCTTTGTTTTGCAGGCTGTGATCGTCTCTTGATATGGAAACCAAATTAAATATTTCTCTATTATTATTAACTGATCTTTACACTTTGAACTTTTTGAGTGACTGCTTTGCAACACAAAGAGGTTTTATGAGGGTAAGGACCATTTTCTTGTAAACATTTGAAGTCCACACAGTACAGAGGAGAGAAAGTTGGAGCAAATTTTGTATTCATATTTCAAATTATGACTCTAAGTTTTTTCTCATCCATGTATCAGCGTCAAAATCAATTCTGTCATACAAAACACAGGTATTAATGTGAATATTAGATAAATACTCTGATATATGTACAAATATGTGTGCACTGGAAATGCAAATCAAGAATCTTGTAAGTCACATTTCAAAGTTTTACTTGTGTATGCAATCAAGAACAAGCATTAACTCCTACTCAAGATTTAATAATTTTGTAAGGCTTGATATAGAAGATCTAATTGTTAGTTTTGTATTTCTTTTTTTTTAGCAAGACCAGTAATAGTTAATATCTATTCAGAGTGATATCTCTCTTATTTTATTACAATATTTATAATATAAAAATTGATATTACTAGAAGATGTAGAATAGTCACATAATTTACTCAAATCTATGTTAAGATCCAAGTTAGATGAAGAAAATATTTAATAGGTTCTTTCTCATGCTTCTATATCTCTGCCCAAGTTACCAAGTTCTTATATGTTTGATGGCCAACAGAAAGCTGACTCTTCAACAACGTTCTCTCAGGGCACAGTTGCAAATGTTCTATGCTCACAAGTTTCCAAGGAAATTCTGGCTATTCTGGATGATTTAAGAGTACCCTGTCAAATGATAAAAATACTGTGAAATGGAGAAATGAAATGTAAACTAGACTAAACCTCAAATATTACTTCCATTATTTCTTAATCCAGAATTTGAGTCTTTATGAAGTTAATGTGTATCCTGAGTGGATCTGTACTCTCACAAAAAATGTTACAGTATAATAAATATCCTGTCTTATGTTTCAGTAAGATCAGTTCTCACTAAAGTGCATCTCTCAGCAGCCTGGAAAGGTAAAGATGAACTCACTTCATATTATCAGTCTGAAAACTAGGACATCTGCATCCTGCTGCTAGCCATTAAAAACAAAGTAGCTATTCACTCTAATTCCTACTAGTGTTATTTTTATCCTGGTTAAATGTCTTCATAAGACCTAACCAACAAGCTTATATTAAAAATTTTCATTGTCTTCCAAGTATTCAAATCCTCACTTATTTCAGGAAGATGCCCCCCCAAACAAACAAACAAACAAACAAAAATTTCACCTCCAGAAAAAGACATTTTTGTCAATGTGTATGATAGAGGAAGTAGTCAGCAGTCTGGCTGAAGAAACAAATTAGTGACCCTCTCTCCTTTTTCATACTGTTCAAGATGTAAGAGTATAAAAGAGTATATTAATGACATTTCTGTACTAGTTCACAAGACTGACAGCTATGATTTTAGGCTTTTTGTGAGCATGGGAAGACATCACTGCATTAACTTACAACTGTGCACAAAAGATGACTCAGATATAGGGGCCGAAACTACCAGTGTGGTAAAAGTCTCAAGTGAAAACTTAAATTCTTGCATGTAAGAACTGGTATACCTCTAGAGGCAAAAAAGTCTCAAACATAAAATGTTAATGCATGGAAAATGAAACCACTGGGGTTTTTTTATCTATTAAGTGAAAAAAGTAACATGCAGATCTCTCCCAAGTCCTTTGTCTTGGATCACTTCTATTATATACCCCAGGGACATTTATCACAGTAGCAAAGGACTCTGAAAACATGTAATGTAATTTGAGACAAAATGACCATTGCAGATGTTTTTTATTGGGATTTTTTAATTGTTGTAGAATGACTTAAAAAACTATGGAGAAGGAAGTGTCAGGAAAAAAACAAACAAACAAAAAATTTTTTCTGTACCTCTTTTACATGCCAAAGATGGCAGGTCTTCCAACAGTGTCGAGTACTTCACAGAATAAATAATCTGACAGCAGCAATTGTGGTTTCTGTAAGAAAACACTGAATGGAGACTTGCTTTTACAAGCTTCTGTTTGTAAAGTGTATGATCATGAAATATTTTTAATCACTCCTCCTATTTAAAGTTTTATTTACAAATAATTATGTCAACAGTGGTTAAACCTGTCCTGAACTTCTTGCTTTACATCATTTTTTTAATAAAAATATCAGCATAAGAAAGTTATGATGGGCTTGAAGTTAAGTTAAAATCAAAGGATATACCTTGAAAATGTCGAGGAGAGACCTGTGGGGTTTTCTTTAATCTGCAAGAGCAAGCAATGGTAAAACACTTTCCAGAACACTTTTCATTTCTTGGCAGAAGACATTAGACATTTACTCATGGGTGTACTGACCTCTTGATCTTGCACACAAATTCTTGACTAGTTATTTGTAGTCTTCAAAGATTGTGTTCCTGTGCTCTAATTCCCTGAGGAAACAGTGTCAGGAAACTAGTGTACTTGAGCATGTTTCATCCCCATCTGGTTGGACACAACTACTTTGATATGAACTTTCTACAGTATGTATTACACAGAATAAATATGCCCTGTATGTGCTAAGATTTAGAGATGTTTAGAAGAAAATGTTTTTATCCATTGCAATATTTAAGTGTTCCTTATTTAAATATAAGAAGGCCAATATTCTTTACATGCATAAGAGTTAGATACTCATTTACATCTGAGTATATCTAGAAAGGAAATTTAAGAGGTACCTTTGTGGCATGCTTCCAACACAGACTCTGCACGTTCATGTGAAGACGCTTTACCCCAAAAAAATCACAGCTGAGGACTAGCTCCACATGACATACAGGGAGAGTAGAACAAGTAGAGCAAGTGAGTTCAGTGGCTGCTATTGCTGAGGGAGTTGAAGGAAAGGAATTATATTTTACCTCACTTGAATTGGAGGGGTCACAAACAGATGGAATAAAACATTTGTATATTTTTGCAGAAAAGTGGGCAAGCAAAAGGTAAAGTTGGTGATGTCAAAAGAGCATGTGGTGTGGATCAGTGTGATGGAGCAACAACCAGGAAAAAAAGAATAAGATTTTGAAAAGCCTTGGCAATTAAATGGAAAAGTGTATAATAGTCTCTTGTTCACAAGTTAAAGATTTAAATTGGAAAAAAATTCAAAAAGCCTACAGCAACATCATAAATAAACTAGAAGATGATGTGTTTCCTAAAAAAAGTTTTCTGGATTGCCTCCTGTTACAATCCATTGCAGAAGATATTTTTGTATATATTCTTTGTGACTAATTTAAAAGAGTTGTTATCTTCCTTATAAATGCGTAAGTGTGAATTTTATTTGAAAAACTTCTTTAAAAATTTAGCTTTGCTTATGTTGATTTTTATTTTCAAGGTCTTCTCCTTTACAAACATTCACATCTGTTCCAAAGGGAGGTTTTTCTTGCTAAGCAGGATTTCACTCCCCACCTGGAAAATACAAAAATAATTTAATGATTTTTTTTTTTTTTTCTTAATATGGAACAAAGAAATGCAGGTAGTAAGAAAAAAAAAGAGTTTATGGATCTGGCTAAATTATGACATGTTAGTCTTGAATTGTCTTAGTCACATGGAGAACAGAATATTTATTGCACTGTCACACTGCTATTAGTAAATTCCCTTTTGGTGATAAACAGTAAATATTTCTATTGAAGGCAGTTCTTAGGGACATCTTTCTGATACCACAAAATTCTTTATAATCAGACCATAAGGTTGCACTGCAAAGGACTGCCTCCACGATGTGAAACTAGTATAATTTGCTTGAAATTCAGAAATCTTATTTAGAACAAATTTTCCTCTTCTTGCTTTTTTTTCTCTGTTACTATTGCAAGGAATAGTAGCTGTTATGCTAGTGATTATGACAGGCAATTATAAAAATGAAAGCAGAATTAAGAGGCAAAGGCTTTAATGTTCTGTTTGAGTTAGTCTTGGTACAAAATGAGAGATGAGTGCTGCAGAGATGGGGTAAACGAAGACCACTTGACAGTGTGGCCAAAACTGAACATCATTGCTCAAAGGTGTTATGCCAGAGTCTTATTATCTTATTCAGAAGAAATCATGGAGAAGAATGGAGAGGGATAGGAATCCCTGTTTCTGTTACTGCTGGTAGGATGGACATGAAAAGTACTAATGTTAGAACGAATCACCTCTGCTTGTGACTGACCACGAGTAGAGAGGCTTATCCTTTAGCAGAAACAAGACTGGAAGCCTTATGGGTATCCAGGGATACAGCCTGGGCAAAGTAAGCCCCCGGGTAAGGTTATTTTGTTCCCCCAAATGACTGGCTACATTGCTTATGTTAAGGTCCATCTCAGGTCGTAACTCATCCATTCTTCAAAAACACCCACATTAACTCATTAGCTGAATCTGTGGATATGTCTTCATGGGTCACAAGCAAATATTTTAGCAGACAGCTTCTGGCTTTTCAGCTAGTAGGTTTAAAAAATGATTTTGTAATACTATAGTAATTGCTCAAAATTCAGAACTGACCCACTTTGACCAGCACAGCAAGGCACTCTTGTCTTAACATGCTCTCAAAGTGCCATGCACCAATTCCAAGTGTTCTGTTTGTGCACAATTGCCTATACCTAGGATATATTTTGAAAAACATACAGAAGCATATATATAGTAAAATAGGTTATGGAAATATTTTGTTCATTTATGGCATCTTATAGAATAGTTATTGCTTCATTTTTTTAAAATAAATTGTAATTTTTATTGATTTATGATGGAAAGGGAAAGAATTAGACCTAATATCTGATCAAAGTAATGATGACCACTCTAAAAACAAACAAAATAGTCTTTGCTTGCATGAAATAAATCATCTTTCCTTAGATCTGTAACTTCCAGATTTTTGTAACTTTCTGGTCTGTGTATTAGGTCTATTGCAAAAAAAAAAAAAAGTAATTTTATTTGTTCAAAGATGTGAGGAATTTCTTTCTTTCAATCTCTTCAAAAATTATCTAAGTACCATCGCAGAACTTTTTCATAACAGTAGGCAAACACACCTAATTCATTAAGATTCATTAAGAGTTCTAACATATACTGTCAGTAGAAGTTGTTGAAGTAGCATTTTTAGAAACCATTACTAACTCAGTGGGTTGCTGCCATACTAGGTTCTGTTAAAATATTTCATATTAGCTTAATTACAAAGCCCTTGATTATTTAATGCAATTGTGAACCACCTCCTCCAGAAGGGTTTACAGAGATTCACTCAGTAGTGGTCTCTTGCATTGTGCCATTAGTAAAAGAGCCCACTGTTTTACATTTCCTGCTGCCTAACAGTTTTCTCTTTGTCACTTTAAATTAATTTCAAAAGTCAACTGAAAAGTCTTTTTTTCCTTACCAGGACCTCTGAGTACAAGGGGACTAAAAAGTAATATATTTTTTTTTTTAGCTAAATGATGTGGATTCATCTCATCTGTCTTAAAAAATAAAAACATTAATGAGTATTTCGGTCGAGGTAGTGTCTAAACAGAACTACAAGTGGGCCCATAGGTAATTTTGGAGAAAAATATTTCAGGTAGGTGCATTGTATATTGGCATTCAGCACTGTATAAATATGAAAAATTCTACGCAAAATAGGTAGCAGTGTGGGAATTGTCTGAACATATATTGCCTGCTACATAGAAAGTACCTAATAGTCTCAGAAATTTCATCATAAAAATGCCATTAATTTAATTAAAGGACATTGAGATGAGGAAAAAATCTGAAATATTTTACCTGGAAAGTCATTACCATAAAAACAGAAAAAAAACAACTGCAGTTGGCAACTGTTTTTAACTTCAGCTCCTGCGGTATGGGGAAAGGAGTCAGACTACTGAGAACAGAACTTCCTGAGCTGTTAAGGGGGAAAGACAGCCTGAAACCAAGAGCAGCCTAATCAGATGGAACAGAAATGGAACAAGAGAGAATTGAAAGTGTCTATGAGATGAGCCAAGAGGAAATGTGGGTTTTTTTTCCAAAACTGTGGAAACTTAGATGTAAGGTGGAAAAAGCATGCGAAATATTTGAGAGGATTTTACTGTTTTCACTGGTTAAGATGAGCAAGGGCTGTGATTTAAAAGAAATGGGAAGGAAAAAGCCATAATAAGAAGGAAATCATAAGGCAAATATTGAGATGGATACAATGGAAGGTAATATCTTTATGCTGACGTCAGGAAAACTAACTTGCCAATAAAGGCATTTAATACCTTTTGGAGAGGATGAGGACTTATAACACTTAGGAAGATAGAATCAGACTTTGCGATTCTCTAAAGGTAAAATGTCACAAGAATATTTAATTATTAGAACCTGATGTGCATAAGTTCTCTCAATGTCCAGATAATTTCTCTCTTAACATATTCAGCTGGTTTGATCCTTTAACTTTTCTCCTTTACAACTAACAGTCCATAAGGCAATTGGGCAACAAGATCAATATTACCAATGTCACTGTGACATTTGATTAGGTGAAGCCTTGCCTGGCTTATCATGAGAAAATTTAGGATTCTCATTGCCAGAATTTAATTAACTCCCATTTTTCTAATTTGATTACCTTTGCAACTTCAACTTGCATCTTAATTGTAAGCAGTGGTCAGAAGCTAAATACAATCTTCATTGTCAGAACCATTGAGATTTGTATAGTTTAGTCTTCATATTTCCACAACGTGTTTATGGGCTACGTATTTTTTTTTTTTTCCTTTTCTTTTTACATGTGGAACACATTGTGTGATGTAAAATCTGATTTCCATTAAGGTTTGAAGGCTAAACAGATTAGATTGTGACATGGCAATTTTACTCTCTTATTTTTCTGCTATAATTTTGAGAAACTTTGCTTTATTTTAAGGCTTCCTTTCTGTGGCATAATTACAGTTTCCATGTTATCTTGCCTAGCTACCAGCTACCTTGTCTAACCATCTAACCACTTAAATGTGCTTTTTGGAATTTCAGTTTAATTTTTGGTGTGAAGTGCTTGTGAGGTGTGGGGTTTTTTTTGTTTGTTTGCTTTTTATTTTTATTTTTCAAGTTACAAATAAAATATAAAATATAAGATTTCTTAATTCTAAAGGTTTTCTTTTACCCATGAAGAGAGAAAAATACTGTATTTTGTCTCTGCACCGTTTTTCCAGAAATCAACACAGCAGCTCTTAGTTTAGAAAGAAATGCCTCAGTGAAACCTTCATATGGAAAGATGTGTGTCAGCAGGGAGGCTACGTCTGAGGCCGTAGGACAAATTAATGGGCTTTACCCTCAAGCTGCTGGGAAAATGAAAAGTTGTGCTGAAGTAGTTTGAGTCAAAAGTTCATAAGGAATCTCAAATATATCTGGACTAGGAAGAAGCCAAAGCTCTCTCCTACAGGGCTGGTAGGCCTTTGAGTTTCTTAAAATGTCACTGATCTTGAAACCAGTAGGGCATTTAGTATTATTTTATTATATTCCATTTTACACAAAAATAAGCTTATTGACGTAGAATCTATCACATATGTTTCCTACTGATACTTCAGTGTAAGACTTGCATCTACAAACAATAATTTTGGGCTCTTTAGAAACCTCAGTGGCATTTGACATTGTTACCGTACCTCAGGAGCTGAAGTTAAAAACTCTGAGTTTGCAGAGGTTAGAAGTGTGCTGACCATCCAGTGATTCATTTCATATAATAATTTCTAGCATTATTAACTGCTCCAAGCAGGCATTTCAAAATTGGTCTGTATAACTTGTAAAGAAATACATTGACCAGAAACTTGTTTTTGACTTGCAAGTCATCCAGGGGTCTATCAGTCCAATCTGTGCTCCAACTACCTCCTGTTGTGCAGTGCCTTGGGGACAGGGCTTCAAGGGATGAAGAATTCAGATATGGGTTTGCTCACAAGGCATTGCCAGCAGCCCCAGCGCAGGGCAGAGCCCCTCAGCCATGGGCAGGCAGGTGAGAGCCCCAGGGAAAGGCTGGGCAGGAGAGGGCAAAACGCGGCCCAGCAGCCAGGGCTGAGCCAGGGGAGAGAGAAGGATAAGGTCAGGAGGGTCTACAGGCTCCCATCAGGGGGCCTCTCGTTGGCCCCAGGAGACACCCCGGTGGGGCAGGTGGACATGTCCTGAGGGAATCTGCAGCCCATGGAGAGCCCATGCTGGAGTAAGAGTATCTTGAAGGACTTCAGCTTATGGAAACGCCCCAGGCTGGAACCAGTGTAGCATGTGAGGAGGGAGGAGCAGCAGAGAGGAGCTGTTATGGACTGACCACAGCCCCCCATTCCCCATCCCCCTGCTCTACTTGGAGGGTGTACTGGTCCATTTGTATTAAACCTGGTTTTGCTAATACCTTTGAGGGTGGTGCCTCAAGTAACCTAAAGCAGTCATTCACAACAGAGGGGAAGAGGTAGAGGGGTGACAGACAAAGAAGTGAAAGTAAACCTGGGAAAAAAGAGGGGGATGGGAGCGGGCAAAGGTGATGTGTGAACTTTTGCTTTTGTTTCAAACTCCTCAAATGTCTTTTATTTGGCAATTATTTAGTTTACTTTCCCCCCCTTGATGGCAACTGGTAAGAGATGACCCTGTCTTTATCTCAGCCCATGAGCCTTTTCATTCTCTTTTCTCCTGATGAGTTGTAAAGGGGGAGTGAGACTGTGGCTGGGTGGGCGTCTGGCCATTACTTAAGGTGAACTCACCATGTCTCCCTTCAAGCCAGATGTAGATAGCAATGAATTCACCCTTATATTTCCCTTTCTTAACACCAAACTTTTCTTCACCCTTGTGGCCCTCTGCTGGAAACACTCCAGTGCATTATCTCCCTTGTACAGGGCAGTCCAAAACTGGACAGTTTCCAGGTGTGGTCTTGTAAGTGCCTGTTACGGAACTGGGATATTCATTTCCAGTTAATGTTATATCCCTACATTTAAAACTTAACACCAACATTTATTTGAAAGACCTTTGCATCTGAAAGTCCTCTGTCACAGAAAACAAAGGAAAACAGTATAAAGACATGGAAGAAGAAGTTAATAATGAAGGTCACAAGAGAGCACTGTAATCAGCTAATATAATAGCATAGGGCAAATTAATTTCTGTCTTTAAGCTTTAATAAAAACTATTAAAATGCCTTGTTAAAAGGACACAAAGTAAATATGAAAATTAAACAGTTGTAGGGATCTTATGAATGCCTTTGGCAGATTTTACATTGCCAAATTAAATTCACCAACAAAAAAAATAAAAACAAAAACAAACAAAAAAAAATTTGGCTATTGGATCATACCATGCACTTATTCAGCTAAGCAAGATAGACCTCAGGAATTGCTTTTACCTGTTGAGTTTTGTTTTTCTTTTTGCAGACAAATTAATCTTAGAGCACGCATTAAAAGGTGGTAGAAGCAAGTTTGCAGAAAATTCTTAAGACAGTGTCAGCATAACATTCCAGAGTTTTACAGTGCTTAACTTATGGATGCTGGTTAGCTGACACAATAGTATTCTTGGTCGTTTCAAGAAAATTTCTAAATGGTGATGAAAGAGATAACAACACTGTATACTTTTACTTTGTTAAAGTATTTCCATTTCTTAGAAGTATTACATCTGCTGGGAAAATAACCAAGATCAACAGCAAAGTGCAAATGTGTATCTTGTAGCAACAAAAAACCCCAAACTGAACAGCTCTACAAAGATTTTACAGAAAAGGGATTTTATTGTTAACTGCTTGTAGCACTTTCCATACTCACACTGGACTAGATTCTCCATGGACCCTTTTCCTATATATTTTTGTATATATGTATATAGACTATAGATGTATTCTTATTATATAACTTTATACATGATAGAAGTTAGGTAAGTAAGAAAGGGAAGATTTCCCTCTTGAACAATGAATTACTAGCATTTTCTAGTAGTATTATCATCATTTACTCCATGTGAGAGAAGGAAATGTCTTTCTTAAAGAGAGAAGCTGCCTGATTTTATAAGGAAATTAATTATGCCTATAGGTAATTTTTCCATTTTCCAAAATAAAAATGGTTTCTGAAAGATGTATTGTCAATAACTGGATTTTTTTTTTAAGTTATTAAAAATTATTGCTGTGGATGAAAACTTAGAAATATTTAAACTGTTTCTCTTTATTTTCCTCTCTGTAATTACCTCCCTGGTTATTTGTAGTACATTTCTGGTTTTCAGCTTATTGCATCATAATAGTGAACAAATGTCACATTAATTTTGTTACTTAAATGTTTTTAATCAAATCCCTTGCCTCAGACACTTAGAAGTATCCGAAATGCTTATATTTTTTTATTTCAGATTAGATTTATTTGAAGCTAGATATAATGAACACTGTAATGCATTTGGTTAGCTAATAAAGTATCCCAGTTTGAATTAGCAACCATATCTTAAAACTATCTTTATTTAACAGTTTGAGATAACTGCATAAGGTATTTAATTTTGGAACTTCAATATTGAAAAAAAATTATAGTATTTCTCCCACTTTTTAATGCTCCTTCATCTGCTTTCTAGTAATTACCTTTCAGTTTCAGCAGTTTTTAGTTCTCCAGGATGTGAGAGGCTGAACTGTTACTGGTTATTGACTCAAACAATCAGTCATTTACAAAAGCAATGGGTGCTTTGCTGCGATCAGGTTTGCACCCCCCAACCAAAGCAGAGGAGAGTTTTGGATTTGTAGGAGAACCAGAGGACTGTGCATGCAAAACCTCAGACCCACATAAGACAGAGGTTGTGAGCACCCACCACTGCAGGATGACCACAACAAACTGACCTTTGTTTAGATAAACCAGTAGCGCCCTGTGACTTATTGTGCCCCTGAGAACATCTGTGTGATGTCTTAAACAAGCTGTTTTCTGGCCAGATAAGGGAAAAGGCCGGTGAGAAGCAGATCCTCCTGAGGAGATGTGTTGGCTTCTATTATGCCAATTCCCTCTGATAAAGCACAGTATGAGAAGCAAGGCAAAACAGTGGTGGTAACATCAGAAGGGGCCATAAACCACTGAACACACCCAAAGACCTTCAGACTCATTTCTGGGGTCTTCCACCAGAGGACTGTGCATGATCCACAGTGTTACATCAGACAGTGTGAACTGCCCCCACCCCCAGGGAGGTACTGGGGCATCCCCACCTGAACTTGAACATTTATTAGCCCATTGAACTTTGTGTTTTGCGGGCTTCCCCCACACCAGACAGATCAAGACTGTTATCATTACTTTGACCAGTGGACATCTAATTTGTAACAAGCAGGTCTCATTGCTGGATCCACGGGTGGTGATTTCTTTCCTCTTCACTATCTACTCTTATCCTTTCTTTCTCTCTTTCTTGTATATTTTTTTTATACTTTTATACTGTTATATTTCTGTTGACAATAACAAAAAATGGCTACATACCTCCTTTCCATTGCAACCAAATTGTTCTAAAATACATCTGCCACAAATACATATAGCGTCATTTCTCTCTAATCCACCCCAAGGGATCTACAACAAGAACATCAGTTACACTATCTTCAGGAGTAGGTCATAACACAAAGCTGGGTTTTTTTTTCCCTCCTCTCTAGTGGTATTCAACTTGATATTCCTCTGAAGGAGGGCATTTACTTGTTCAGCTGCTGCAGTGGACATGCAGCTACATGGCATCATGCTGAAATGAGAACCAGAGTCTTCAGGTCTGTTTTCTGAACCTTTTGTTTGCCTCAACGGAGCTGAATCTTTACTTAAACAAGTTCCATAATTTTGGGTTATATTTCAATAAAATAGTGCAAATGATCAGAAGTTTTTGGGTATCTCTGAGTGTTTTCATTTAGGAAAGAGATAAAGAGTGATCTGCCTCAGATCCATGCGTAACATGGGATGCCACTGAGGGTCCCTTAACCTGTGACTGTGCATCACCAAGATTAGTGTGCTGTATCCCTATAACACTGGGGACTGTGAATTCTAGAAGAATTTTTAGTTTTGTGTTTGAATTTGCAATAAACGATATTAATCATTAGAAAAATGAATGTCTGGTTGAAGGGTCTTGAATACTTGCTCAATGCAGTGCAAGTGTTTAGATGATTTTCTTCCTGTGTTCACAGTATGTATCTTCCAAGTACATATCTTGCAAGTTTCATTCAAGGCAGATTTCCACTCATTTTCTTTTCCTGTGGCAAGAAAATTAACTTATCTTTAAATATTTTTTTTTCATGTGCTCTTACCTATTTTGATAACTCTTCTGGTTTTGATTTTTAATTTCTGATTAGATATGTTTTGACTTTACCTTCTGTATGAAGTAAAAAACCTTGTCTATGGGATAATTTGCATTTTTACTTGTTGCTTTGGATTGTTTTTTGGGTTTTTCCTGGGTTTTTTTGTTCTGAAATTGGAATGAATATTAGTTACTGGAGATACAATGACAAAGATTTTGAAAACAAACTCAACAAAAAAGTTCAAAACTAAAAATCGGGGCTTTATTTTCAGAAATTCAGGGAAATATAATCAAACAACTTGGAAGAATGCAACAGTCATGTCCTTGGCATGGCATTTTCTCTTCCTAGGCCTTTGTAGATGACTCAGTACTTTTGCAATAATTTCACTATTACTGTGACCTTGCATTTTCCTTATTAGCTGATTGTGTAAAGTTTGTGCAATTATTTGACTAAATTATGTGTAAGAGGAATGTCTTCAATTTCTAAAAAATGTACATGTGTGACAGGTGATTATATTGTTTGGCATATTGAATAGGCATTTCAGCAGAGCTGTGTAAATCATTGCAGTATAAAATGCAAGGTATCATTCTTGCAAACAGTTGCTTTGGAAAAGAAGAGACAAACACCAATATAATTGCAGTGTTTCTTGAAATAATTTTCTCCAAAGTAATATATACAATTTTTATGTAGTGCACTGTATAAAAGTGTACTTGTTAAACAGCATTATTTAATGTACCTTCCAAATCCACAAGGTAGAGGACAATTAAACACTTTTACAACATCTTCCCAAGCTAAGTTAGGCAAGTTATTAACTTCTCTCTATAGCCCCCTAACTTAAGGCAGAAGCAAGTTAATGAATTCATTTTTTATGATATCTAGTACTGAAATTCATTGTAATTTTTGTTAATGAAGAAATCACAAATTTCTAGGAAGAGTACATTCGCTAAATGAAGGAAGTCTGGGACCAAAAGATGATGGAATAAAAATTTTTGCTGGTTTTGGCTGAGGTAACAAAGGTTGATAATAAAGAGATGTTTTTGTTACTGCTGAGCAGGGCTTACATAGAGCCAAGGCCTTTACTGCCTTCTGTACTGCCAAAGGGGCAAGTTCTTGAATATCTCCTGTGAGGGAGGCTCCAAAGCCTCTCTGGACAATCTGTTCCAGGGCTCAGTCACCTGCAGAGTGAAGAAGTTCATCCTCGTGTTCAGGTGGAACTTCAACAGGGCAGAATGCTAAAACGCTTGCTATCTTAGTGAAAAAGCTACTCTTACTATGGATGGGGACTTGATGACTTTTGCTAGATTATGTCCCACACAAATATTTTGCATTTGACTCAGTTAAAACAAGTTTTGCCTGGGGAGAGGTGAAATATACTTTTGATCTTTTTAAATAATGTAACCAATATTCAAATATCATCTTTGTCTCATTGTGCATGGCCATTAGTACTACCTTAAAATCAACCTGTCTAGCTTGGATGCTAACCTAAACTACACAGTACATATCCAGGAAATAGTTAGTGACAAGTGACGGCTGGTGATGCATACCAGTGTCCTAACCTGTCTAACTTTTATTTAATTATTATATTACTATTGTATATTTAACAAAAATTCAACTTGAAAAGTAAACTGGCATGTTAGCATCATCAGTTTGAAGATGTCTCCTGAGCAGCAGAATTTTTTCAGTCATTACTGAATGGATGCTCTAATACTGCCTCCTGCCAATTGTGTTTTTTAAATTTTATTCCTTTTTCCCCCAGACAAAATGCTGTATTTATTTCTGGAATAAGTTTTCTTTGAAATTATGGAACCAAATTGACAAAAAATATATGTGCCACCTCCCTATTTCATCTCAGTTGTTGTAACAGCATTAAAGCTTTTCATAGCTAATGGCTCAATCTACTAAAGTAGACTGAGATAAATAATCAAGATCTCTTAACTTGTTAATGCTCTGTAAGTAAAGCATCTGTCAAGAGAAAGAATAATGTTCTTTTTTGTCATTAATTCTCTTTGGAAATTAACCTCAGAACTCAAATAAAATAAGATGTTCATGGGCCAAGAATGACATATTAGTGGGAGAACTTGGTTAGAGAGAGCCAATAAACGGGAGCCCTTCTAGATGTTGCACTGACATAAACAATAGAAATAAGAAAATATATTTATGAGGCTCAAGTAAATAAAAAAATATTATTTTAATAGTTCTCTGAGTTATTGGAAGACTTATGAGTTTGTAGGAGGCTAATTTCCAGTGCATTCATTTCTTCTTGTTGGCTGACTTTTTAAGCTAAATTGTACTAAAGGTTTAATGTGCACTCACCCTTCATTAGATACCAGAAAATGCTCATTCAGGAGAAATGATACAAATGTCATACGGCCAAGAAAAATCTTGGTCAGCATATCTCGTGACACAATCCCAGGCATACACCACTGTCAGTGGCTGCTGGGTCCCTCACTCTGCCTTTATTTGTTGTGATGCAATTGAAGCTAATATTTTATCATGGTATAGAAGTGTTTAGTATTAATCACCTTTTGCCTCATCTGTGTATCTCTAACTCCTGTAGGGATTTATTTGTTTATTTTAATCTGACATGCAAATCATACAGTTTCCTACTCCTCCATCCCAAAATCTGCCAACATCCATAGGGAGGGTTTATTATATGTGCAGTAGTATTTTTCTACATGAAAAATAATATGTGTATCTATTTCATGTATAGAACCATCTTACTTTATACATATTTTTTTAATATATTAAGCAGAATCTGTGTAAAGAGCTTGTGCATTATTTTGATCTATTCAGTAAACTGACAAAATTATATATAGCACAAAATATGATGAGTTCATACATGTCTTAATGACTCAAAAACAGTGGAGAAATACCTTGAAAAATAATGGCAAATCACCTCTGAACAATGTAAGGCAATTGTATATGCAGCTAGCCATGTTTTCTTTGATTAAACAGTATAGTTTATTCAGAAACTATTTTACCCTCTGCTTAGTATTTTACTCTTTGACCACCTTGTTATTCACCCACAAGGTTTACTTTAAGTGAAAGTATATTTTTTGTTTTTGAAAATCTGTGAGTCTTTCCATCTCAAGATGACGGTGCATTTCTATATGCAGTGTAGCGTGTACTTACCTTCAGTTCCTTAATGCATCCTGGCTTGGTTCAGGTTTTTATTCTAGGAATTAATTATTGCTGCATATATAATCATGTTGAGACTTTTTTTTTTTTTTTTTTTTTTTTTAAATTCCACTCCTATTCAGTTAACTGGTAACAGAGGGATAAGAACAAAACTTAATAAGAGTTAAAAAAGATTGATGGTCACTCACACACAATTTCTTCCTTTTCCAGTGTTGACAGATAAAGCCCCACACTGGTTTACAGAAAAATGTCACAACTATAGTAGTTTAACCAAAATAATTTTATGAGTTCTTTTCCCATTCAGAAGCTCTCTTGATTTTGATTCACATGAAAAAGTAACAGCAACTAAAATTAGTAACTCAATGATGTTGTCCTGAATGGTTTCTTCACTCACACATATGAATTGTTTGCATTCCCTTCTTACTAATTGATTTGCTTATGCTTTGCACAAGACAAACTGAATGATTTCTGAAAAGCTGGTTAAACTAGAACTGCTCTATTTTTTAAAATTCATTATATGACTCACATGAAGGCCTTTTGTAAATTTCTTTGCGCTGAAGTTTGACCCTCCCATATTTTAAAAAATATTTCTATTGTAACGTAGTTTCACACTTTATCCCTCTTTTGTATTCTTTTCCACATGAAAATAAGAATCCAATAGCAATTATGAAGTAGAAACTGGATGATGGTTCATCAGAAATTAACTAATTCATGGAATAGAGTTCCTCATAGTCAAGGTAAACAGATAATGAAATACCCTTTTTTAAGGATTAGCTTGAAGCTTGTTTTGCGAACCTCTCTTCAATGACAAAGAATGTTGAAGGCTAATTTATAGCTTGAAAATAAAGCTAAATGTAAATTTCAGAGTTTTAAAATAAGGTATTTTGAAATTAAATCATGGTACATTAATTGCTTTTTAAATGAAGTATTGTTTAATTTTGCTTTCCATCACAGTGTCTTCAAGGTTCTTTTCTGAATGCTTCCATTCAAAGTAAAGGGCTTTATTTTAAAACATATTCCACATTAGAGATGCACGGAAAATTAAACAATGAAGTAAAGCAGATCTTGATATGGCTATTTACTTAAGGGTATGTCCAGAGCATGTCTGAAGGAAAGTCAGTAGGTACGTGACAGAGATTACTACAAGGCTAACTCTGTAGCCATACCTGTCATCTTTTAACACAGCACAATGTTCTTGCTTCTCTCAGTTATTTTCTCAGAAACTGAAGGGACATTTCTAACTTATATCTTGAAAAAAAAAAAAAATTATTCTGAAAGGACTCAAACTTCAGAATATGACTTTAATGTATGAGTGTTGCTTTTGATATTCTGAGTATTTTGATAAGATTAATTTCTCTCTCTTATTTCTGCAACATTTTAAAGCGAGAAAAAAATAATTAATCCAAAACGTGTTTGAAATATAGCATGCTGTTATGAAATAACGTATTTGTGTCTTTCCTGTATGATGTGAAGGTTAAGGCATATCATGTTTCACCAGAAAACCTGACTTTTTTGTTAGCTTGATACAGAAAGACTGTCATTTTGAGAAAAGCAGCATGTCTTTAATGAACACAACAGCTGTCTTACTTTGGTTTTGTTTTTGCTTTTCTGGTGATCCACAGAAGGTTTGTCTAATCCTAACTTTGCAGTGACCTCAACTCTGTAGGCTAGAATCTTTTGGGTTGATATTTTTTTTCCTTTTGAACAGTATTTTCTACCCAAATATTTCTTGTCACAGTGAAACATTAACTGCTCCTCTCTGCATACACTATTTCCATCTCTCTCTGTCTTGCTTTTCATTGTGGAGTAAAAGAATATTCTGGAAACATTCCTGGGTTCTGGGGAAAATCTTTTGATATTTCAGTGGGAATGGTGACCTCCAAAATTTGTCAAATTTACTGCAAACCTTAGAATTGTTCTTCTGACTCCAAATAAAAGAAATATCCCCAAATATTCTTATAAAATATAATGTGTTTTAATACCCTTTGTAGAAAGCAGGTAAATAATTATTGTTTATTGCCATTATTGTTAACATCCAGTTGCTTTCTAATGTCATGGTATGAACATTAATATGATACTTCTTACAGTTCTGGGGAAAGCCAATGAATAAAAATTAAATAAATACAATTATTATTTGGTAGTTCCTACTGAAGCTATTTCATGTTCTTTAATGACAACTGAGACATTATTTCCCAATATATTTCACCAATACTTTGCGGCTGGTAACAGAATTTTAATTGGTTAAAGTCTAGACTTACACAATTAGGAAAAACCACATTATCATATATAATTCAAGAAAAATTAGCCAGCATTGCCTAAGTTTCAGTAGAAAAAAAGCATTGTCATCTGAGATTTAAATGATTAATTATGCAGAAGAAATGCAAGGAAACTGTAAGCTTTGCATGAGCAATTTGCAAATTGAAGGCGAAATATATTCATTCTGTAATTAATATCTCCATCGTAGTGATGAACTCAGACAAGAGATTGGCCAAAAGTCACAAAAGACGTTTATGATGGAGATGAAATAGAGGTTATTTCCTCTAGAACTTGGCATGTGTTGTTACTGTTAGACTAGACAGCATTTATAGTTTATAAGCTATTGTATAATATTTATAGAAGGGATTTTCTGCAGTTATCAGCTTCTTCCTAGTACCCATTAATAGTGAGTTATGTCCCATCCATCATCTTACAGCTTTCCCAGTTTAGTGTTAAATTTTACATTTCTTGATTCATGTAAGTTTTGTCAGTTTTTCAAAAATTCAGGAGTGTTCTTTTCTTCAGGATGAAACCTAGGAGGCTGTCATGGTATTCTCTCTGAGTGCACTGTGCATTGTATTTTCTATACAATTTAACTGTCCTGAGACCTAAGAGACCAGTTACATTTTAAAGAATTTTTTTTTTTAATTTACTGTTTTTACTTAAAATCAAAAACTAAAAACAAGGGCAGTATTAAGTTAAAAATGTTAAACAATGATAGTCTGGTTTTCAGGGTTCTGTTCTTTTGTCTGCTTCTCTTAATTGCTAATTCTGCATATGGCATTCATGAAAAAATAAATATTAAAGATTATTTGCTAGGTCTGAAAAAAAACTGCTAATTGTCTCCCGTAGGCCTTCATTATACCTTATAACTTCATATTATACTGTACAGAGGCATAATTAAAAAATGCCAGAAGATGGAACTGTTGGATACTTGCTTTTTGGGGATCAGAATGTAGCACAATAAATGACCTAACAAGAGAGCATACCCAGGCTTCTTGTCTGATGTTTGGTTTGAAGATAAGCTATAAAAGGATATTGGCTCATTTGGGTCATCTTTGAGTTTCTTTTTGTGTTGGCTTGTTTGGTTAGGGTTTCTTTGATTTTTTTCCTTTTGTAATGCTGCTGTCCTGAGGCTAAAATATTATGGTCTTTTAGAAAGATGTGTGGGAAATCCATTTTGTGCTGTGTTGTGACATTGTTGAACAAAAAGAGAAAGTATTAAGTGACTGAATGGTGAATCATTGTTTAGAGGCTTATTTTATTATTATGTTACTACGTAACTGAAGGCCATATTTTGCTGAAACGATGAAGGGTGAGAGTCTGAAGGTAAATTTCTTTCCTGTAACTTTTAGGTCACTTCCTGCCTCCTGCATAAAAATATCTTGTTACAGAAGAATGTTTCTAGAATGGTATTTATTTAATTTTATCCAGTATATTCCCTTTATGTATCAGCATATTTTTCAGAAGATAAGAAACAGTTGGTAACATCATTGTGGTAACAAATATGTGTATAAACCTTCAGAACAGTTTTACATTTACATTTGGAGTAATATAAATGCAGCAATTTCTAAATTTCAAGAAGTGAAGAAAATCATATCTGTTGCTATAAAAATATGTAACAAAACAAAAAAAATAACACTTTAATTTTTGTTTATGCCAGCAAGTGTGCAATATTACAGAAAGAAATATAAAGCTATACACAAATATACATTGACTTTTAAGTATTGGTTTCACTGTGTTTTGTTATACTATTTGCAAGAATTTTCCCTTGCCTTATTTTGAACAAGCCATGAAAACCAACAACAAAGCAACACACACTATGTATTAGCTTTCATTTGATTTTAGGTCAATCAGTTGTGATTGATTGATTGATTGATTGATTGATTTATTGATTTATTGATTGACTGATTTTTAACTCATCTGACTTCATAGGCAGTTTTCTGTGCTTGTGCTTTCTATGTTTGTTCATCCATTTTTATTTTGGCATCACATGTTATGCTGTCACCGAAGCAAATCTCCTTTCCCTTTATGTTGAGTCTGCCAACAAGGTAGCTACTCTAATGAGTACTGAGGGTGATTTTTATGTGTGCATATTTATGATGTGGGTACTTATTCATTGGGCGGTTGTCCAAGCAATAAAGTGATTTTATTTAAACCACTAACTGGACAATAAATGATGACAACTTCTTATATTAACTACCGACTAAATTTTACCATAAGGTATGTGCATAGTCGTGTCCCTGGTTATGTATATATTTGCCTGCTCTGGAAACATCCAATTCTAAAAGGAGACTTGCCTGTAGCTATCACATGCTTTTGAATTGCAATTTAGTATGTTGCTGTTTGGCTAAAACTTTCCTTTTGACAATTAACATGTCTCTTTTTTAGAAAGCTTAATGATTATAGTTCTGCACACAATGTAAGTGCTGATATTTTTGCAGGAATCAGTAAAGGACAGATTGACTCAAAAATGAGACATTCTTTCAGTGACACTTCAGTAGGATTCTTTCCTCAATACAGAAAGATCAGATTTCAAGGTTTAAGGAGGAACAACTATGTCATCCAAACATGGACAGGAACATTTGTTGACTTCAGGTAACTTGCCCCTGGTGTTAAGAGTTGAGCACTCTGCACTCTGAAGTCTTTCTTGTCAGATGAGGACAGTCATTATTCTGCAGTCTGTGAGTTCTGTGTCTGTTTTGCACCCCACTGAAATATTAAGAGGATGAATTCTAATCTAGGGTGCTATTTAAGACCTAAATCCCTACAAGTCTCCTGACTGATATGTCTCTGGTAATGTATTTGGAATAGGGAAGCTGATGATTTCACTAAATTTTCCAGAAAAAAAAAAAAAATCTAAAACACATGAATACAGAAGTTAGAAAACAAACAGTTCTGCTCACAGATATTGATGATGGTTTTGCAAACTACGATGAGTTGTTTGACCTTGTATTTTTACTCCTTCCTCAGAGAAAGATATTGCTATTCCTGTAGCAAAGTCAAGGAAGTTAAAGATAAGAAAGTTTTCCTACCCCTACTACAGGGAGGGGTAGGAAAAAAAAAGCTGCCATGTGCAACATTGTAAAACAGCTACGTTGTTTAGGCACAGATGCAGAGTTTCAGTCAATTATCAGCTCTTTGTTCATTTGTTTGTTTGTTTCAAAGTGTAATCCTTCTATTTTATGGGAGCCTGTTCTGTTTTTTTTTTCCCTTTAATTCAATGTAAAACATGCAGATAAGAGATTCAATTTCGTGATTGGGAATTCAGGGTAAACCCTGATGTTAAGAAAAGGTGCTAACTAACATTTGTTATTTCAGTGCCTTGTTCCTTTGCTACAAGAACAATAAGACCGCCTTCTGCTGTGTGGTACACATCTTTTAACATCAACCTATACAAGTTATATTTTTTTGTTTTACAATGGCACCTTAATTTTTCTTCACCTTTTGTTTTCCTTTACTTCTAGTCTAAAATATGTCGGTAACAATGAAGCTCTGTTCTTACATCTAGATATTAGACTATGTCTTGGTCAGTTTATAGACATAAAATATTTTATATGCATAGATAAGTTGTTGGCTTGTGTGTGATGCCCTTAAAATAACATGCATGAAACAGCTGTAACCAGAATCTGGCGGTATTTGATATGCATGTTTTTAATCTGATTTGGTTTACGGTAAAGATCCTAGGTTCTATCTTATCGCTTCTGTAGTATTTAAATGCATGTATTTTAAGCGTACAAACTGAAACTCCTGGTTTTCTATCTGAGTTTTGGTACTGAGAGAGAAATTACAGAGAAGTCTCCTGCTACCTACTCTCAAAGGTAGACTGGATTACTGTCCAGATTATCTGGAATAGAAGTAAGTATTGTCTGAATTATTTGGAAGACCCCAGGATGATATTGATTAAGGGACTTATCATTGCTGTTATTTTTGGTAGGATGTGAAACATTCAATGCCACATCACTTTTCTGTTGTTAGACAACTTCCCTGTCTCTAACCAATGAGTTTATCCTTGTCTAATTATAGATACAAAAGAAGAGACTGAATATGCTTAGGCTTGCTAATTAAGACTCATAGAGTCATAGAATAGTTTAGGTTGGAAGGGACCTTAAAGATCCTCTCCTTCCAACACCCCACTATGGGTGGGGACACCTTATTAGACCAGGTTGCAAAGAGCGCCATCCAACCTGGCAATGTACACTTCCATGGATGGATCATCCATAGCCTCTTGGGACAACATGTTCCAGTGCATCACTATCCTCACAGTAAAGAATTTTTTCCTAATATCTAATATAAACCTGCCCTCATTCAGTTTGAAGCCATTCCCCCTTGTCCTGTCACTACATGCTCTTGTGAATAGAATCTGTAAAAGAACAGGTATCTGAATCAGTTCTAACAAGAAAATATAAAATATTTTACAACCTCTGCTGTTACATAGTTTTGTATTCTCAGTCAGAACAAAAATTCTCCTCCGGTCCCTAGTAAAAGCTCTCCTAAGGAGGTGTTTCAAAGTAAAGGAGGAGTACAAGCACATGGCTAGTTCCTGTAGGAGAATCTATAGGTGAGAACTTAGAAGAAATAGGAAAGACTACTAATTGGAATTCCATACCTGCTGATTGCAGCTGAACTTGCTAACTGCAAACCATCTAAGGCCTGCTAGGAAATAATTGGGGGGGATGGTGGTGTGTTTTTTTTTTTTTTTTTTTCTTTGTCTGACTTGTGCCCTGTATATGTCATTCTCTATGAGATAGGTTCTGTGGAAAAATAACATTTCCTCAGGTGTACTGCTTTGTACATTGGAAGCTTGACTCATAACAGGGACAGCATAAGAAACAACAGGTCCTGTCTTCATTTGGCTTCTTATTTCACTTCTTATCTGCTAGACTAACTTGAAGGTGTACCTCTTGACAAGTAGAGCATAGCACAAGCGTAGCACTTTTCATAATCTGTTAAAACCGAAAAGAGTCAATGTGGATCCTGCTAATTGAGTATGAATAAGTTCAATAAATAAGGAGCTTAAAATGTCCCTAAATCTCTGAATTCAAATGTAATATAGCTACAACATTATACACATATTGAAATGTAGCATTTCTTTGTACTTCTGTCTTTTTTAATGAGCAGGGTTATGATTCACTATCTGCTTTTGTCTATAAACATAATTCCTGGTATTGTTTGGACTGAAAATGTATGCTTAATTTGATTTTGTTCTCTGTGGAAATATAGTTTCTTTCAATTGTGAGCAATTGATCTAAAGATGGTTAGCATTTTAGCTGTTCTTAACATATCACCATCACACTTGCCAAATGCAAAATTGATACATTTAATCTGTGTTCTTCCAGATATGTTATCAATGGAGGAAGGATTTCTTGTGTATTTGTTAATTTATTTGCAATTGCATTTACATGAACATGCTTATTTAACTGTAATGGAAGGACACTAAACCTCCTTATAAACCTGCAGAGACAATTCATGTGTTACAGCATTGGTATATGATATTAAATCAAAACCATGCATATCAAGAAGCCCAAAGTATAAAAAAATATCATTTACTTTGGAATGCAGAAAGATATATTAATGTTAGGTGGGAATCAAACAACAAGTTTTTGTAATTGTTTGTAACATTTCTGGTGCAGTTGTCACTGAATAAAAACTAAGAAATGGAAAGATCAAGGAAAAGAGAGATCTGGCAACCTTCACATAACTATTACTAAGGACATCTTGCAGTGCAGTGGGTTTTTTACACCATGCAATGTCTTATATCTGCAAATTAACTTTAACAAGGCTTGAACCAGTACTAGCAAAAAAATAATGAACAACTGGCTGACTTGAAAAGGGGAAATCCACAGACTAATTTTAGTGAAGTCAAATAAAAAATATCTCTTTTCATATTTATTTCCAAGGTATTATACAGAAATAATTTTGTCCAAATCAGAAGATATCTGTTCTATCAAAAGACTTCTGCTTGCTTGTATTAATGAAGCTTTATTTTATAAAAGCTCTGTCTGTTCTAACTGCTAAAGAAATGATAGGCTATTTGAAGAATGTTACCAATAATCCATAAAGATTTGTCTCTATGGTTGTTATAATTTTTTTTTCCATAATTATTAAGTAAACCATAGACAAGTTCTTTATATAATATAGGATTTTTTACCTCCTTCTTAGTAATTTAATCTTTTCTGTGTGTAGACTTCTACATGAATTCTGTTCTGTTTATAAATGGCACATAATTCCATGTCTGTGGATGTCTTCCATGTAACTATAAACTTTTTTAGCTTATTGTACTAAAATTCACTTGTAGCATCAGAACATCTGTAGTCTAAAATAGAGGAGTAGGAGGACAGATGATTTATAAAAGCAAAAGAGTTTCAGCAGATACCAGGATGTGCACATTCTGAAATAACTGCAATGAATGAAAGACTGGATGTTTGATTCTTTGGAGCCAGCTACTTAACTTTAGTTTTCAAAAATTGAAAAAATCCCCCATATTTTGCTTACAAGGAGATGCTAGAAACCCAAAGAAGTCAAACAACTTTTTGGTTGTTTTTTTTTTT
>VZTI01000922.1:40975-62055 GCA_013397865.1 Struthidea cinerea
TTTTTTTTTAAATTGCAGTTGGGAGGGGAAACTGAGTGGAGTAAAGGAATAATTCATAATTCATACACTGCTGAAGATTCATAAATTTTCCTCAGGGGAAACTATACATTGTTGATGGGTTTGGAGGTTTTTTTGGTTTTTTTTTTTTTTTTTTTTTTTTTTTTTTTTTTTTTTGTGTCTTTTCAGTTTTTATTAATATACTGGATATGTTTTTACTCCCCTGTCCAATAGCAGAAATATATAATTCTAAATGTCCACAGCTTGTTCTTTGCAATTTGTAGGAAACTTAAGCTGTAGTATAACAATTTTTTTTCTCCATTAATTCTGTGTTCAGTCTCTTCATTTCAGTAGTTTGTCAAAGTAAGCAGAATGATATTCATAACTTGCTAACAAAATTGAAAGTCAAAATAATGAAGACATTTCTTGTGCAATTCCCTGAAAAGTTTGTTCAGATGGGAACCTTAGGAATTCAGATATTTTTAATCTTTTGGTGCCATCTCGTGGCAAGAGGATAATTATATGAAACAAAGAGGTAGTCTTTTCCAGCACATATTTTCTAAGCTTATCAACAATATACCTTGCTTTAGAGATAGATACGTATATATGAATTTTAATAGTGACTGTAAAATAACAAACCAATTCATTCATAGGACAAAACTATCTTTGTTTTTTGGGTTTTTTCCTTTTGAAGAGCCTATGAGTATTGATTTGAGAAATCTCACAAAAATTGGCTGTCATTACCACATAGAAATAGATTTTTAGTCTGCTGCATTAGATCTCTGTAGCATCCTTAACTGGTTCAAGGCAATTGTCAATATATTCTTATTGTAGTAGTGCATTACATCTCTGTAGAATACTTTAATATTTAGCTAGCTCAAGGCAATATTCACTTCAGCATCCTGTAATGTTTAACAGAAAGCCAGGGTCTGTGATAGCATTCTTGTTTTCCATTTATTTTCTGGTTTCGGCTTGGGAAAATTCATACCAGCCTGCATCCAAAAAAAGACCAAGAAAAGCACAGGAATGCTGTATATTTTCCTGGTATTTTCATTGCAATTCAGCAAAATGAGTGATTTTGGTTGTGCTAAATGAATACTAGCTTAATACCTGGGGCTTTTAAAGATAATGCTTGTAGGTGTCTGCAATCAGTGTAGAACACATTCTTGCTCAATTTCTGAAGGAGTTTTCTGTGTGATAGTCCATATTTGCTTACTTATCTCTAGCTTCCAGTCTGATGAAAGTTTCTAGATGGAAATATACTATTCTCTGTAAAGAGCTGGAAAGAGAATCAAGATGTCAGTCCTGCTTTTACTTAAGGCGGGCGTTCTCATTCTTTCAAAAGTAAGGATGTTTTTATTATTATTTTTTTAAAATAGAAGTTGTTATAGTTTTGTTCAAATAACATTCAGATATGCTGTAGTTATTGAAAATCAGTGTCAGATTATTACTTTGTGAGTTATTATAATATCCTCTCAGCTGAAGGAGGAAATACTATCAGTCAAAATTAGTACCAAATGAGTACTGTTTTAAGATCTCATCTGTTCTTTTAATGTCAGATGATTCCATTACTTTCTGTACATATGACCAATACTGCCTGTGTATTATATGCTTTCTGTGTTTGTACAGAAAATAAAAATATTAGGAGGGTAAAAATTCAAGATAACTTTTCTAGCAATAATATGGTAAATATTAAAATGTTAGTCACTAGAATGTGACTTTTAATAAGCAATCACTAGCTGAGGTACCACTGTGATAAGTTCAGTGTACTATGATAAGTCAGTCAGCAGCTGAAGCATTCATTTTGGATGGTTAGAGATTGTGTGATTTCTCTGATTAAGGTTAGCTAGACATAAAACTCCCTTCCTATCAGCTAGAATGAAGAGAAGAATCATAACATTAGTGTAATAATATACAGAATTTCAACAGTTTTGTACAGGTATGTGGTAATGTGATTATTTACCGCTCATCCCAGTAAAACTCTCTTAACAGTTAAGTATTGAATACTTCTCTCTCCTTCTGTATCTGCCTCCTGTAATAGACTTTGCCTACAAAATTAACAAAAGAAAGAGTTGCAATTGCCCATTCCAGTGAATTGACATGATGTGAATTCCCTTACAAGAGAGACAAATCTAAATATGTGTCATAGTTTTGATAGAAACACGGACAGAAAAGTGTGAAGCTTAAGGCCTTACAAGTTAAATCTGAAAAAGTTTTCTAGAAAGTTATTTACCAACATTTTATCTTCTTAACTTCTTTTTCTGGGTTAATACACATTTGTTTATGCATATCAGTGTAATTTTCTTGCTGTTATATTTAATACAAACTTTTTTCAAAATATTTTGAAGAATATTAAGGAGGGGGAAAGTAAAATTCTGTTATATGTTTTGAAGGGATTTTTTTTTTTTTTTACATTTGGTTGAAGGTATTTTTAAAATGTACTTACTTCTAAAAGCTTCAGCTAAGGCACGCAGTATGCTTCACCTGAAACATGGAATGAGACGGGCCAAAAACCAAGCACAGGTACAGAAAGATGATGTAGCATGCCATAAGTCGCCAAAGAGGAAGTCTCCCATGAGATGAGATTAAGAGAATTTGCAGACAGTGTTATGTGGATAAGAGGGAGGTAAAATCATTTTAAGGGATAAAAAGAGTATGTAGATAGTTAGGAAAGTGTTTTAGAAAGATGAAATAATTCAATCTATCAATGTCTTCTTTGAAGTTAGGGAGGGAAGAGGAAACATGGTCAATTGAAGTGATTCTTCTTATTTGTGGAGCTTCTGGAGGTGAAAAGAAAAGTGAATGATTTTGTGATTATCTTCAAAAAAGCCTGGAAATATATATAGGACAATTTCAGAATATGTTTTTGAAAGGATTTCTAGAATCTCCTCATCTCTGTTGTAAAATCCCTTGTATTCTGTCTCTGCAAATTGCACCTGTTGAACAGTAGATTTTGCTCTTTCAATCCCAGTGTGCATAATTTAGTTAGAATTTTAGGTAGGTAAATACATTTTTTATGCTGGAAACTGTTAGATCCTGTGTATAAAGGGGAGACTGAAAAGTGTCTGTCACCAAACTTGTCTAGATGATCAAAAGGAAAAAATGCTTTTTAAAACTGTTTCTAGGGTTAGTCTGTCAGATAAGGTTGATTGCTGATCTGTGGAACTTGTGTATTTAGTGTGTTCTCCTGACTGTCAAAATTATTTATATCTAGTGTGACGACCAGTTAGTCTAAGCAACGCATACCTAAGCTGTGGCAGTGAAAGAAAAAAATTCATCCTGCTGTACAGCTGCAGTAGTAAATAACTGACACATTTCAGGGCCTGTGAGCCAACAGAAATTTTAAACAAGACATAAAGGTCACAAAAGCACAGGTTCCTGACAATCATGGGTGCTGTTCTTACATGCACAATGTAGGTGTACCATCTTTTCAGACACCTGCAGAAACAGTCTGAATGAGTTTGTAGCTATGACTTTGTCCTTTGGAGACCACAATTCTTAGGACAAGCTGGGAAGGGCTATTTAAATAGAAAAGAGAACTGTTGAATTAAAAGTAGTGACACGGATGTGTAATTTTTGGCATTAGGTTAAAAGATCTTACCTTTGCCAAAGTAAACTTGGTTGTTTTCTTGTGAAGATAAACAGAGAAGCCTAGGTATACATCACCTGCAAATAAAGCACTTTTTACCTATGCTACCTTTTACAGTGTAGAAATAATTTAAATTGTCTGAGGTGTGAATATAGAAGTAAGACAAAAATTAAAATTATCTCTTATTCGACTGATATGATGAAGTAAACATGCTTCAGAAATAAAACTGTTTTCCTGCAATGGATTTAAATCCATCCTCTCTGATGTAAAGCACTGTGAAAGATGGTCACTTATTGGTATTGTTAAGAGAATTCAGGAAAAAAAAGGCAAAAGGAATTGTAGTTCCTTAAAAATGGTAGTAAAATGTCCAGCCTTAACAAATTTTAAAACATTGTTTTTCCCTGATTTAACCATAATTTCTTAATAGCCTCACAATGTCTTGTGCAGGATAGAAATATTTTCAGAGAAACTAAACCCCTATATCTCTAGAAATGTCTCTCTAACAGCATTCAATCAAGTTCTCCTCAGCCAAAGGAAAAAAACACCTTTATCTCCAGATATTCCAGAAGGCTTTATGGTAGTTTCAGACCAGTTACAGCTCTTTTCTAGCTCCTTAGGTGTTTGTGACAACTGATTTACATGAGAAATGAATGGTGACAATGATCGGTTCTCCTGCTTCTTTTTTGTTAGTCCACATTGCTATATCCACAAGGACTTCAAAGATTTTGCACTTTGAAAAGACCACACTAGAGTCTGTCTTGCTACTCATTTAAAAAAATAAAATAAAATCCTGAAGGAGCATAAATAAGAGGCAATCTGCCCCGTGTCTGTGTGTTTTGGTACTTTCTCTGAAAGGCATTTTGGTTAACAGCAGCAGTCAGGTGCTCTCGTCAATTAGGCCATGCTTGACGTGCTGGGTGCTTGTTCAGACGGAAGAGTCATGCATGTGAAGAACCAGGAGACTCAGGGCTGGACAGCACTGCAGAAGCTCCTCATTGGCAGTGGATTTCTGATGCCCTCTTCACAATTCAGGGAAAGACTTTGCCTCCAGGAAGGACTGAAAGCCACCTCCTACTGTGTATTGCAAACCTGGAGTTTGTATGCAGAAAACCACAGGAGTTTGAGGGCCAGGGTATGTTGATAAACTCATGCGCTTCTGTGCAGGGGAGACCCCAGCATTTCAAAAATTATTTAAGCTTGTATTTAATTTCCATTACTGTTGACAGGATTTGATCAGATATACAAAGTTCAGCACATTTACTTTATTTTTTTTTTTAATTCTGTCCAGATATGCATACGCTCGTGCTTTGGGCAACTTCTTCCTTAAACAAAGCTGTACCTTGTTCTGAGACTAATTTTGTAGCAGAAAATAAGAATAAAACAGCTCTGTATTCCTGTGGTTAACTTTTTCTAACTTCCGGTTAACCATCAACCTTACATATTCGTCTCAGCTAGTGTTTAGTAGCACTATGTTCAGAACTTACAATTTTTCAGACACTTCATTGGTTTCCACCTTGATTTTAATAAAAGGGTAATTTTAATTGCTCACATAATTCTTAGGAGGCAGTGACTTTTTTCATAGCCTTTTAATGATGTCCTATAAGTATTTGTCAGGTAGTTGATTTAATTGATTTAAGGACCACAATGAGCAGCCTGCTTTAGTAATGAAATGAAGAGGACGGTTGAAATGATTGAATTTTATATAGAATACACGTGATCAGAGTTTCTCCTGGAAGAGAAGTGCAAAATGACAACTTGCACTGAGCTGAACACTCTTATTGCCTAGGAAGTGCTTAATTGCACTTTTGCTTCAGGGTACACTGAGCAGAAACGTTCACATCCAAAGCAATATACGAAATTATATATTTAATAAAATACTAATAAGTGACCTAACTGAAATACTGCAGTGTTGTAAGTCAAACACTGCGAAATATTTTGGAATTATTAAGTCTTCCACATAAGACTATAATATAAAATTATAAGGGAAATCAAATTACAAGCCTCTTTAATACACGTTTTACTCCTAGAATTTTAATGATTGTTGCGTTATTCTTTATGTGTTTCTATTAATAAAATTTCCAAAACTATAAACAGTGTTTTTGTAATGTTCCTTATATTCTAATGTGGCCCAACTCTTACTCAGTTCTTGATCACTGGCTTTCTTTCTGTGCTGTGTGGGTCCTGCTATTTGGAAGTTCCTTTTATGTGTCTTGTTCTTTGCTTAGGACATGCTTCTTATGTTCATTGCTTCTCACTTCATATTTCCTGTCAATCATGGATGTTTGGCTTTCATCTGTATGATGTAATATAGCAAATTAACAACTGAATGCTTTGAAATTCAATTAACAACTGAGTGCTTTGAAACAATTTGTGCTTGTGAACAAATGGTTTACTGTGTCAGGCTAAAAAGAGTCTGAAGTCCTCTGTGAGAAACTTTATAATGTAGCTAAAATATAGAACATTTGTTTCTTAGCATCAAAATATATTAATTTGGGCATATGAAACGTCTGTTGTAGTGGGCTTCTAAGTACAGTCATACCTCTTCCAGGTATACCCTTCCTGGGCTGTATCACCAGGATCCACAAAAATTGGTTAAACTTGAACAGGCCTAATTGGTGCAGCAGTGCCCTGAAACCATGTAAGAGACCATATGGCACAGCAGCAAGGAGAAACGTTAAGAAATTGTTCAGAAATCAGCAATCATGTGATAAGTCCCTTTACATCTATCCATAAGACTATCTCTAGGTATCAGCACACACATACAGATAATTCTTTGAGACGCTATGATACTTTGCATATGCTTACAAATATATTTTTTTCTAGTGTTTCTTCAGTCTTTGCTAATTTTTAAACATGGATTTTATGGTGTACTTTGGTGCTTTTAAGAATATTCAATGCTATCAAGAGTGTTCATGATGTACAGCTATAGTTCCTGGATAATTTTCAGTGCATAAAGGCAATTATTTATGAAGATTTAATTAATGATAAAGAAAAGCCAGTTTTTATCATATATCAGTTATTAGCTACTAAGAGGTATGTGAAATAATGGGAGTTATTGAGTTGCAAGAGTGTTTGTGCATAGGCACTGACCTCATCTATTTGTGCACTGCCTGGTTGTCTGCAAAACAGCAAAGGCTTCAGAATTGATGAAGAGCTTTAGGCTGCTTTTTGTCCATTTAATATATTATAATTAAAGAATACAGCCACCACCACCACCACCCCTCCCCCCAAACTGTATCCACTCTGCTTAATCTGTAGTCCTATTACCTCCCAGAAATATGTGTCATATGGATGCTTGGGCAGCACATGCAGATTACTTAGTGAAATATAAATTAAATCATAATTCCATAACTGGTGGGGCTCTTTCTGTTTTGAATTCAAACAAAACTAACAATCAGTATTCAGCCTAGAGAGGGAGCACTGCTATTACCATTGTAATCAAGTCTTCTTGATCGTTTGGGATTATCAAAAATTATAGAATACAGTTATGAGTGTATAGGTGTTGAGAACAGCATTTTATCTCAGTTTCATCTTGAATTTTTTCCTAATAATTGGGCTGCTTTAAATATAATCTCTGGGGCTCTTTCTTTGTAAACACATCCTGGTGTGATTTGCTTATCCTCTTCAAAAACCTTCCATTTCCTTGAGGTCCTGTGTCATAATGCTTGTGGAAGGATTGAGAAAAAAATTGTTCATGGGGGAGAAAAGAGCCAGCATGTCTGAGCACTGTACTGGGGGGTGAAACACGTAACTCAGGGTACATATGACGTACAGTTCTCTGAAGATGTGCAGCTTTACCCATTTAACACTACACAAGGAGTGAAAAGCAAACAAAAACATCTTTCTATAGGGTGTTGGTGTTGGGCTTCCAGCACTAAATAAGACCTATGTAAACTGCCAGATCTAGGTGCTTGAATTTTTTTGTATTGTGGAAGTCTTTCTATGGAATTCTTTGTCTGGAAATGTTGTGGCCTGTTAGAGACTGTCACAAAGATAAGACATTTGTAAACTAAGACTGGGGAATAGCTCACGGAGTTTGGAAATAACCTGTCCTAACTCAGGTTCATCAATGTCCACTGGCTATATATTGTATTTGTATGCTTAAGTAAAAAACACATGGCAATACATAATAAAAGAAATCTGGAAACTTTCAAATCTGATGAATTAGTTTGCCAGTTTAATAAAATGTTGATTTTTTTTTTTTAAGTAGTTTTCTGTAAATTAAGCAATATTGATTTGTTTCCTCTGCTTCTTTCCACCACAGTCTCTTTGGAAACATGCCATTTTATGTTTGATGCTAAATGACGTATCACGCTAGAACTAAGTGTGATTTGAAACAGCTGAAATATCCAAGAGAATCAAATGTTGTATTGGAGACAGGTCATTCTTAATAGCAATGCAATTACAGTTTTCACACAATTCTTCCTCGTTTGGACAGCATTTCTTCTGCATGCTTAGAATCATTCCATCTTTCTTTCCTTGAACACACAGTGGGTACATAAGCATTAACTATTTTGTGTTCAGGCCCTCAGGCTGTTTCTTGTTTCCAGTGAGGTTATAAAGTACTTCTGAAAAGCCAGTGGTCTAAAGTGACAACTCTAAAAGAGCAAACATAAGGTGAGATACTACTAAACAAAATATGAGTAAGCATTTAGTTTTTCAAAATATGCTTAATCCCTAGACAGCTGTGAAAGCCAGCCTGCAAATATTACTTATGTTGAACCTACATTAATGGAATTTATTATTTTTGATTTCACAAAATAGGGTCAGTGTGATTAAGATTGGCTCAAAAACTTGGTTCTCATTCTTTGTTCAGTTATTGTGTGGATGTGAAACATATCTGAAAGTATATATTATGTAATGGCCTTTTATTACTTTTTTCAGTATAAGTAAAATGAAGTTCAGGGTTGGTCTTCTGGGTATAGCACTTACAAGATTAAGGATGGATAGAGGTGGGAAAGGAAGTTAATCTCCAAGACAGTCTTAAGAGATGAATTGTACTATGTTAATGTGTGCTAGTTCTGTCTGTAGATGTGATTATCATAAAAGTTACAAAAAAGAAATAATTCACTGGGCTAGGGTTTGTGGGTTTGGGTGGTTTTTGTTTTTTTTTTTTACATTTCAAATGTTTTCAAAAACAGAAAATTGGAGGTACTACAGAACAAATATATGCTTGCCTATGCACGTATAAAAATNTTTTTTTTTTTTTTTTTTGTTTGGTTTTTTTTTTTTTTTTTCCTTCTCAGTTACAAATCATCTTAAACATTACTTCTTGCACATTCAGTAAATATGGATAACAGATTAACCCCTGTACTCTTTACTGAAGTCTTTTATTTTTCCAAGTTGTAACTTGTTCTCCCCTCTCACACGCCTTTTTTTCTATAATGTAGCAGCACCAGTTTGTTCACTTGTGCCAGGATAGTCATGAGAGTTCCTCTTTGCCTTCTCCACCCCTCTCTTAAGGTGTGGTGTTCAAAATGAATTTATTATTTTAGCTGAGCCCTTCCCATTGTTGCTTCAGTAGAGAAGATATACTTTATTTTTCTTATAGGTAGTAATCCTCCTTATATATCAGGAGGTTATTTTGAACCCAGATGATGTTGTTAAATCATATTCAGTGATCTTTGCCTCACGAACATTAAGATGGTTGACATTTAGTAATTTTTCTTTGTCCACCAGGCATGATAATTATTCAATCATAGGAAGAATTTAGAGAGGAATTGGAGTGGAAAATATATATTTTTAATCAGAGAATGAATAATTATTCTGAAGCTGCTTCAGCCAATTCATGTTCTGTACTAGTAGTAAATTCATTTGGCCCACGCTTTGAAAACCTGTAAATTGCAGTGAGCAGTGTGTGGTACTTGAGAATGCCTGATTCTCATGCTGAGCTGGTTTTATTTTATCAACATGTTAATGTGCTGCTGCTGGGTTGCTGGGTTTTCTGAATGTCTTATCACTGAGTCATCCCATAACTTAACAGTTGCCTTGCTTACAGCTGCACACTTTGTCCAGTGTTATTCCATCTCCTTCAGGGTGAGTTTACATCACTTCTCACCTAGAAATAGTTTATGGATTTCTTCAGTGCCTCATGTCTCTTGGTTCTAAAACATATTGTAATACAGCTAATAGGATTGCAAAGGGTGGCCATTCACATCTAAATTCTTCAATTAATCTTTCCTGTTTAATGCAGAGATCATAACATCTTGCTGCCATTATAAATTGTATTAGCTACCTGTCCTACATTTATTTGTAAAAAGAATGCTGCTGTGGTAACACACTGCATTCTCCAACTTCATTCTATCTGTAAAACACTGTTTCTCCACTGAGTATTGAATCAAAATTTTCAATCTTGCTTCAATTCCTAATTCTCTTACAGAATTATTTCATCCTAGATAGCTCTGACTTTTTTTGTGCCTTGACTTTGTCTATTTACCCCTTTGTCTGTTATTCCTTTATACTTATATTTATCAATTCAATGTATTTTATATTTTTGAGGTGTTTGCTTTGCTATGTTTTGAATGAAATTACAGTGGCTTAGCCAAAGTCTATTTTTTACTACATTTTCTATTCCAATTTTGCACTACAAAAGCTTTTGTTTGTGCCATACAGTTTCTTTCAAAAATTACTCCTCCTTTGGTCTTCTTGTCTTTCCTGCACATAATATTACCATAATCTTCCAGTCCTGTGGGATACTGCACCAGCTCTCTATTATGCTTATTATGTGGTTTTGAACTTTTAAAACAAAAATGGTGTGATTTTCTAGGTTTGCTCACTGCGCTTTTGTATTAATACACAGATGTCAAAGATGTTAGATGCCTAATGCAGTGCCTTCTTCACCCTGACTTGCTATCATCTGTGCTTTTTACCCTTCTTGCCCCTAGACTATTTTATTTATTCTATCTTACATTCCTTTTTCCTATCTATACCTAACTTACATGTTTGTGTTATCGTACCCCTGTTTCATCTTTAGAATCCTTCTTACTAAGCTAGTACATAATTTTTCCTTCCTTATTCCCCTCCAGGTCCCCTAAGAAAAAAAAAAATCTTTATTTTACTCAGTGAAAAATGTCCCCTAAGTGAGGAAGGCAAAGAAGTCCAGGTGACACAATCAACCACAGATTTATTTCCAGAATATTGTTCTATAGAAATGTAGGTTTTTTCCTAATGAGAAGGTTCCCCATGAGGTAATGAATAAAAAGAGTTTATTAATGAAAACAGCAAGATGTTTTTAAAGATGTTGATACTGTGGAAAAAGATTTCATACCTTGAAATGGATGAGCATTTATAGCAGACCTCAGCAATTTGCATAAATAAAGCTTTTGGAGGGGAAATTAAATTGGAAAAGGTTATGGAACAGGATTTGGAAAAACCCCAAGGCACAGAGACATTGAAGAGGCTGCTGTCCAGTTGCAGAGCAGAAGGGACTCACATGCAGCACCTGTCAGGGCTGAGGATGGAAATGACAGCAGCAATGCTGCTGCTGTGATCTGGTTGCTCTGTGACATGACTTCTTGCTGACCTCATTGTCTGTCAAGGGTGTTTGACATCTTACCTCACCAGTTGCCAGAAAGGTGCAACATTTTCAACAGTGTGAGAGTGACTTTCTATCATACTCAGTGTCTGGACCTTTTTTAAACACCCTTATCTCTCAAAACTGGTGCACTTTTTGTGGTTTTGGTATTTATTTTCTTCACTGTCATCGAGCTGTCTGTCTTAAAGAGTTCCACTGAGTAATGTGAAGGAGGGATTGCAAATTGGAAGGTTTGTTTATAGGCACTGGAAGAAATTACACCCGAGTTCTTCAATCTTCACTTGTAACAGTTATTAGAGAAGAGATATCTGTTTTACTCTAAAATAATGTTTTAAGAAGAGGGAGGAAATCATGGCTTGACATTTTCACTGAGTTTTGCTAATGTGTATATATATATTTCATAATATTGTAGTTCTGTGCTTCTCATCACTGAGGAAAAAAAATCCCCATCGTTTCTTTCAAAATCATAATATACACTTTAATTACATATCACATTTTCCTCTGAGTAGCATCAGTGAATATCTTTAGCAAGTACACTTCAGTCACTGAAGTAGCTGGCTTTTTGTTGCTGAATCTGAGAAAAAATCCTTTACATTCTTGCAGTAATATAAGGATAACACTGTCACTGACATTAGATTCTTATGCTAGTCTGCCTTTCTCAAACAGGCATTTGGAAGAGGAGTAAAAGAAACACCAGAGATAAAAAGAAACTTTGGGGAAAAGAAAGGGTAGCTGTCAACATCCCAATGAAAATCCATTTTCAAAGTATAGGCTAGAGCAGGTAATGTGAATGACACCGGATGGAAATTGGAATAGTGAACACAATGGGTCATAAGAATAAAAAAATTCAATGGGATGTATTGCCATTTAATTTATGTGACCTTTACAGCCTCCTAAGAATCACTTTTATTTTCCATTTGGAGCTATTGATCCATTGGACCTTAATAAATTGATGTAGGACCTCAAGTAGCCTTCCTCCTATGTTTGTCTAAAGTCCAAACCTTCTTGTAATTGCTTGCCTTACTGTAAAGCAAACTGTAAATGAAAATAGGAAATTTAAAGTGGTCAGCATTGCTTCTTCCCATGCTGACACTAGCATTGGGTTGATGCATTTTTTTGCTTGGCAGGTGCAACAAATGATGTTTGTAGCAATATGACAGAGATCCAGTCTGACGTAAGCCTTTCAGAAGTGAGAAGCTGGATGCCACCCTGTAAAACATCAAGGTAGATTGGATAAAATAGGAATTATTTATCTACTAGTTAGGTCATGGTATGCTTTGGATGGAAATGGATTTGCTTCCCCTGGAGTGATTTTGATAACAGCTCGTCGACATTTCCTATACTAACAATTCCTAGAATTTTGTTGTGCAGAAAGTGTCAGAATATATTGTAGTATGTGCACTCTTGTAGCTGTGTCTTTATGGATTTATTTCTTAGCCAGCTTTTAGACAATAGTATTAATAGAAGATGGAAGACTCAGATTTTTCTGATGACGTCGTAATCCAAGAATTGTAAGGAGAGTCTATCATATATAGACATGTCTATCACATTTTGTGATCTTCTATGGCATTTTCTTCCCTGCAAGTGATTTGAAGAAATATGCTGGTAAAAATGCACAGATCATCTGGTTCTTACTATCCCAAAAGAGTAACTTTATTGAAGATAACTTCCTATGAGGAAAAAAAAAAAAAGGATGGATTTTCTGGCTTAAACCTTGTAGGCAGTAAGCACCACACAGCTGCTCTGTCACTCCCCCTGCTGTGGGATAAGGGAGAGAAAGGGAAGGATAAAAGTGAGAAAATTCATAGAGACAGCTTAATAGGGAAAGCAAAAGCTGCTCATGCAAGCAAAACAAATGAAGGTAATTAATTCACCATTTCCCATGGGCAGGCAGGTGTTCAGCCATTCCCAGGAAAGCAGGGATCCATTACATGTGGCAATGGTGACTTAGGAAGACAAACAACATTGTACCTGATGTCCCCCACTTCCTTCGTCTTCCGCCAGATTTACTGTTGAGCATGATGTCACATAACATGGGACACCCCTCGGATTAGTCAGGGGGGCCTGTCCTGGTTGTGTCCCCTCCCATCTTCTCGTTCACCCCCAGTCTACTCACTGGAGGGGTAGGGTAAGGACCAGAAAAGGCCTTGGCACCGTGCAAGTGCTGCTTAGCAATTAGGAACACACCCCTGTATTATCCACACTGTTCCCAGCAAAATTCCCAAACACAGCACAATAAAAGATATTGTAAATAAAGTTATAATAGACAAAATCAGTACACTGAGAAAATGAGTTGAGGGATTCTAGTTTGTTATGCATCTAGTGGGATTAAGTGGTGAGATTTCTTTGCTTTTTGCCATAGCTGAATAAAAAATTTAAAGTATTAATCATTTTACAGAAATACTTCATTTTTGTCCAAGCTATTAGTTTATAGTGTCAAGAAACTATATGTAAAATATCTCAGGTATATGCTGCATATATCTCTATATATTTCACATATCCAGATTTGAAAGGGTTTGCCTTCAAATACACAGAATTATCCAATTTCTGTTGTCCTAAGAAGAATAGCTTTTTTCCGGACAGTTTTTCTTAGGTATCTGGGTGGTATATACATCATTATCTTTTCATTTATGAGACCAGGATGGAAATATATTTATAACTGAGCAGACATTTTGAGAACATTGTTGATTCTAAGAATTGGAATTAGAGAATTATTTTTTGCAGTCTTTTTCATTTTTGATCTTTACAAGGAGTATTTCACTTGCTGTTCTAGAGATTTGGTGAATTTACAGAAAATTATTCTGTAGAGAAAAATGTATAGATACTGCCTAGGACAGCATCACTCAATCAGAAATGATATCAAAATACTGCATATAATATAGCACAAGGTAGGAATAAGTCCCTGTAAAAATGTTGTAAGTTAATGTCCTTAACTTCAAAGATCAATATAGCATTAATCACCTGTAATTCTTTTCAGTTTAAAAAAAAAGACTGTTTAAAAAAAACCCAAAGTTATTAGCTGTCCACATTTTAGTTAAACAGTCCCTTGTTCTACAAAAAAACCCTTCAAAAAACCCAAAACCCAGAGACTTAATGGTAATTGGCAGGCATAAATTATTCCTATATACTAAATTCCTTGTATTTCTCTTGTACAATTTTCATTCAGTCACATTAAATAGAAATAAACAGGATTTTTTTCACACAGAAATATGTTTTGAATTGTAATTGACTTCTGATTGCAATTAAGCTATAAACATTTGGTTTCCAATTATAATAGTAATTTATTCATCTTAGATCCAAAATAGAAAAAAGATAGAGAGAGGTAATTAGAAACTGTTGTAAATACTGCATGCATCATAAAATAATTACTTATGTAAAACCACAGAATTCACAGTACAACAGGTATATTGCTATAAATCATTGAGTTTTACTGGGATAAATGTAATCCTAATCTATTAGGAAAAATATTGACTTTCTAGCTAACTGAATTTGTGGAAATGCATCATTTTAATTAAGACTGTTTGTTGTTTAACAAAGGAAGTAATTGGATAAACGTATAAAGAATGAATCCATTTTCCCTTTGACCATGACAATTACCCTGCAATTGTAATACAGTATTCCTAAACTGTCAGCAGCCTGTTGTGAGCTTGCTAGCTAAATGTGAGAACATATGCACTGTTTGGATTTTGCTTTCTGGCTGTTGTGGGTGCAGTTGGAGAATCATTGGAGCGAAATATCAGGATTCGTTGTCACTTTGGGTATGGTGTGGACAGTCAAAGACTCTGCCCATCAGAGCCTCCTGCACCTTTGTGTTTTCAGTTTGGACTAAAAAGGTCTGTTAGGCAAAAAATAGTCTTGGCTTGATGTGACATGGGACATGCAGGGCTGGTCAATATTGGTTTAATAGCTAATATTGGTTGCTACTTTATTAATGTCCAGTGGCCATGTAAAAGGAATCTCTAGTGATAGAGGGAAAAAAAAAAAAAAGAAAGGAAGAAAGGAAAAAAACCCAGAACAAACTGGCAGAGTTGATTGGAGGGTGCTTATCAGAGAAACTGAATAGAAGTGAGTTTCCTTGAAACACAATATTGGAAAGAACTAACATAAAATAGAAATTAAAAAGCAAAACAAAGTCTTCAATTTTGTTAGTTTTTGCTTGGTTTCCCTTCAGAATATTTTTTTCTATCTTCATATAATATTCAAGCTAATACATACTTTGCTGAATAAGCATCCCTATAGCTGCAAAATTTATACATGCACACATACTTACATACACAGAATCAAAACAAACAAGCAACTGTACCCAGAACTGGAAACTTTAAACTTTATCAGCTATCTAACCACCTCTCAGATGGCACTCACAATAAAGCCTTTACTGTCTAAAGAGCTCCAGTATTGTAATCCCAATTCCAAAACCATTCATGGAATTATCTCACGGAATTCAGATGAAAAAGAAACCAGCTAACACTAAAAATCTATCAAAAAGTCTAATTCTCTCTGTACTCCTCAAATACTGTTTTTTCATCTTGACATTGTGTTCCTCCTAGTTACTGATTATTTTAACAACTAATTACAGACCATTAATTTGCTTGTATGACTATTCACTTCATTTCATCCAGACTTCAGTTTTATCCAAAAGCAGAATTTCTCCTCTCTTGTGTCTGGAAAGGATGAAAACTCTCCATCCGATGCTCATTTTAAATAATACACCAATAGGCACTTTAGGTGCTGTATATTACCTGCCAACTGGCAATTCGCTCTATTCCAGTGTTCCAGCTTAAAAGACTGGTTGGCCAAGAACTGTTGTGTTTCAAAAAAGTAACATGTGGTCAAAGTAAACCTTACCTAAGTTCTCACATCCAAATCATTGTTTTATGAATGCCAAAACCAAAACCAACCAACCAACCAAAAACAACAACAAACCAAAAAAAAAAAAACCAACAAAAAAGCCCGCTGGAATATTAGAAAATTATTTTTATTGTCTGTCTGTCATCTATCCTGCAGGCAATCTCTGCATACCACAAGAAAACATCTCAGATAAATGCCAAGGTCTAGGTAGTTTCCCTGGCATTCTCTTGTTTTCTTCCCCTTACAGCTCTTTTACGAACAAGTTTATCTATAATTACATGGGATTATTCCAGGCTTTCTTAAATCAAATCACTGTGTCCATTCATTTTCAGTTGTTCTGGAAGATCTCTACTTTTCATGTTGAAACAAATAAGTATGCCCACATATCACTATGGGCTAATCATTCCTTTTAATTTATACCATGAGGCAGACTTTTTTGTTTGCTACTTGGTCCCTCTCCTTGCAAAGTCATCACTTTGGAATATCTTCACACCTTGCACCATGGATGTGGCTACTTCATTACTTGCCGCTAAGCAAGATTTGCGGCAGGGTGCGGATTCTCTACAGTCGTTTTTTTCTTCTCGCTCTCCACTTTGTCCTGTTTGTCAGTATGTGCACTGTTAAACTATTGATTCTCCAGACACTGTGAACCATGCTTAGAACTTCAGGATGCAACCCCTCATGAACTAGTGACAAATGTCCTCCTGAGTTTATTTCTCCCACGTTTTGAAGAAAAGGGCTGCTTGTGCTTACCCACATAACTTCACTCAATACTCCATCTGACACACAGGTTTCTTCATTTGTTTCATCAAAGCAGATATTTTCCCCATGGATAAGAAGATTCTGCTTGTTATTCCATTTTGTCCACACTCATTAATCCACACTCAATTATGTCAATGCTCTATTACTTGAGTTATGCAGCTATAATAACTTTACTGTATTTATAGCTCTCCAGAGCATAGCTTTATCCTTCAGGTAGGAGCTTACTATTGTTTTCTTGTCTACCACACGTCTTCCTTTCTGAGAAGGCAAATGATTTCACCTGACTAATAGTAAATCCATTGCTATTCATATATTAATGACCTCGTCAAGCAGGCTTGGAACAGGGCACACAAGTACAGGATACAGAATAAAAGCCTCTCAGAGGAGGATAAATGAGAGACCACCCAGTATTGTACCGTGAGACTTCAAAAGGTGCAATTTGCCTTCTTGGCTGTCACATACTCGCTCTGCAGTCTCAGGTGATCTAGAATAATAGAATAATATTTTATTATTGTGTTCTGTAGAGTCAATAGAAAAGAGTATATTCCTTTTCTGCATCATAGATGAAGCAGTAATGAATGCCATAAAGATTGCTAGTGTTGCTGTAACTGTAATGATCCAAGACATTACAGATGAGGCATAACTCTTTTAATAATGTCAAAATATTTTGCTAGCCTATCTGGTTGTATTTGGTAAAAAGGAAACCATAATCCAAAACATTCTTTCAGGCATAGAAGCCCTTTCTATCTGAAATTAAAAAAAAAGTGGAATTTATATAGAAGTTGAAGAAATTTCTCTAATTTTAATTAGATAGCTATCAATTGCATTAGTTCTGTAAATAAAAAATGTATATACATATATATTTGTCACCAATGAAATAGATTGGTATGAAAATAGTGTTGTAGAGGATAACGAGATATTTAGCTCGCAAAGGAAAGAGAGATTTAGTTAGTTTATAACCTGCAGACATATAGAGGTTAAAAGGGAAGGGAGAGAGAATATAATGCTCAGTAAAAACAGAAATTCATTCGATTTCTTTGTTTTTGTCTTCTAGATGAGTTTTGAAGTTCTGTTCTGGGTTCATCTTTGAAAGGTGTTTTGTTAGTTACCCTTGAAAATCAGGAGAGAAAGATCAGAGATGAGATGACTGGTTTGAATAAAATGTCTCTAGTGGCAGCTCGATGTAGCCCTTACCAACTATTCATGCAAGGTCATTTCCAGTGCAAAGTGGTTGCTGATTTCCACCCATGTATTTCTCAGAAAAGCACACAGCAAAGAGTGTGAAATGTGATACATTATGGTGAGGAAAAAGGAAAAAAAAAAGGTAGAATTCAGTGATTTAGTTCTCCAGAGGTTTGTTCTTGTTGGGAAGAGTTTCTCTCCACATTACTGAGGTGGTATTGCAAGTGTTTTTGAGCACGTTGGATTTTTTCCTGAAATAATTTTCAAGTATTTGTTTTTTCAGGAAGTGTTCTACATAGATGATACCTGGACAGGAAAAAGTAGGCATGTCCTTATTTGGCTTTTATCACAAATTCAGTTGCTCTCTTCCGGCTATCTCTGCAACAGTCCAATATTATTGCTGTTTCCTCAGATGCTGTGGTCAACATAAAAAAAAAAACAACAACATATAGAAAACCAGCAAACCCACATATATATATATATATATGTGTATATATATATATGTATGTCTATATATCTATCTGTATAGCCATCAAACATGAAAGATGTATCAAAAGAAGTTCTAGAATACAAATATGTCCTTAAATGTCAATAGACTTGCCCAGTGACTATTTCTAAAATCCACAGGTTTAACTGACTTTTCCAGCTCAGCTTGGTAGTCCAATAGAATCTATTGCATTGGCCTAACCTCTCGTACCTTGAAGGCTGAGACACAGAGATTGTATAAAACACAGTACTATACAGATACTGCAGAAGGCATTCAGAACACACTTTATCAAAGTGTGGAACCCAAGGTCAGACTATGCATAATTTAATTTAGCTCATCAATGTCTACCTCTATTTTCTTATACAGCAGTGTCAGTATATGTATAAATTATGTTTTCTGAGCATGAAAAGCACTCTTGAATGCCAGTGTAGTTATAGTGCAGTTTTACAGTACACAGAAACTTCTTAAGTGAAAATTTCCTTGCCTCCGAAGTTTCCAACTGACCCATGTCCATCACAGTTTATCATGCCCATGTGCTACTTAAGAGCAGATATCCTTTTACAATAGATTTTATTATATAATTTGCACATTTATACAGGTAATCCTGCTGTAAAACTAATTTTGAAAAGATGTCAGATGCAGCCTGCTGTGTACTGTTCTAAAGCAAGAACCGTTTGGGAAAAAGGAGCTCTTCTTGCATACCTCATACAACAGATAGTTTCACATTGCATAGGCAACAGAAAATATTATACTGCCTAAATTGAAAGCACTTCGTCGTGCTGCAATGCACTGTAGATGGTCTAATGGGAGGCACAAAAGGCTACACACTACTATACATGTATCTGGTATATTCTTAAAAGGTTTCTCATCATGGTTTGACATTTGTAACAGCTTATGCACAAGATCTAAAGGAGGATCCATAATTCCCACTCACTAAAAGTGAAAAAATTATGATAATTTCATCCAACCACAGAAAACTAGTATAAGGAATATTAACACTCCCTACAATTTACTTTCTTTTCATAATATCAGGTCATCCTGGTCCAATAAACTGCAGCTAGCCCATAAGGATACTTTTATTTTGCTATATAAATTCAGAACAATGCAAAAAAGCCATAGCAGAGTTTTAGTATGCTAAAATAATTATAAAGTAGTTGAGCACAAGGTGAAACTCCAGGCATTTTAAGAAATATTTATAGGAAAAAAATTCACATGAATTGCAAATGTACATTCTTGTCATTCAAGATTTTTTTTTCTTCCAAATATGAATTTTATGACATTTGTCAATAATTGAGTGATTTTTTCAATACTTACACTTTTATTTGGATAAATGGGAGAAGTAAAATCATATGCTTTAACAAACTTTCTTAAAATGTGATCCTCTTGTTAATTTCAACTGTGATTTTTCATAAGAAATGGTTGCTTCCATTTCTTCCTGACTGCTAAGAAAAAATGTAATCCTTCTGCTATCATCTAATTAGCAGGAATGTGACTATCCATGCTGCAGGCACAGGCACTAACACAAGTTTGAGGAGCCACTGTGTAGACATCAATGAACACTTTATTAAATTACACAGTTTTCTAAGCAGGCACAGTCTCTCAATGCCCCAATTCTTTATGCTTTAGTGAACTGGCTCTGCTCTCTGAAGCTGTAAGGTTTCAGCCTGAGCTGAAGATATAAACTCCTGATGAGATTAGAGTGAGTTTTTAGATATTTGGCACGCTTCTGTGCTTATTCTATTTCCCTAATAAGGCTTAGAGTTTGCTGGCAGGTGAAAGCACTGGATAGCAAAGGCTAGGAGATTTAAAATTCCACCTGCCCTGAAGGAAAAGAATGTCTTTTTCTTAACTGTTCAGCATTATTCATTACAATTCACCCTGTTCAGGCAAACACTTCAGTAGAGGGAGAAGGAATAGTCACCAGGTCTAGATATCCAATGATCTCTCGGGTTTCATTCTTGGCAAAATTCATATAGAATTTTCTAATATTTTTACTTCCAGAAAAGCCATGGTGTGTCAAAGATGAAATGTAGGGAATAAGAAAAATAAAATAAGGCGTTAACAAAACCTTTTCAGCATAATCTTTTGTGTCTAAATTACAATGTGATAATGATGGAAGTAGATTTACTTTCACTGATAAATTACTGTTCTCATCCTACTCCATAACTCTTCATAGAAGAAAACAGCATTCTGGAAGTTGTTTGCTGGTACTCATTAGAACAGGTCATTGTCCTCATCTCCACCATCATTCTCTTCTACCCTTCACCCAGCCATGCTGAGGCTAAGGGTTCATGAGTTGAGATAAGGACCGGGAGAAAACACTCCAATGGCAAAACAGGCTCAACTTAGAGGTGAAAAGTGAATTTATTACTAACAAAATCAGAGGAGGATAATGAGAAGCAAAATAAGCGCCTAAAAACACCTTTTATTCCCCGAACCCCTCCCTCCTTCCCACTGACAGTGCAGGGACGCAGGGCATGGGGGTTTTGGTCAGTTGATCACCTGAGATCTTCTTCCACTGCTCAGGGAGAGGAGTCCTTCCCCTGGGAGGCCGTGGGGTCCCTTCCCATGGGAGACAGTTCTCTGTGAACTTCCCCGGCGTGGGTCCGCTCTCATGAGCAGCAGCCACATGGCACCTGCTGCAGCGTGAGTCCCTCCCACGGGCACACAGTCCTCCCAAA
>VZTI01000922.1:62216-103658 GCA_013397865.1 Struthidea cinerea
AGGAAAGGAAAGGAAAGGAAAGGAAAGGAAAGGAAAGGAAAGGAAAGGAAAGGAAAGGAAAGGAAAGGAAAGGAAAGGAAAGGAAAGGAAAGGAAAGGAAAGGAAAGGAAAGGAAAGGAAAGGAAAGGAAAGGAAAGGAAAGGAAAGGAAAGGAAAGGAAAGGAAAGGAAAGGAAAGGAAAGGAAAGGAAAGGAAAGGAAAGGAAAGGAAAGGAAAGGAAAGGAAAGGAAAGGAAAGGAAAGGAAAGGAAAGGAAAGGAAAGGAAAGGAAAGGAAAGGAAAGGAAAGGAAAGGAAAGGAAAGGAAAGGAAAGGAAAGGAAAGGAAAGGAAAGGAAAGGAAAGGAAAGGAAAGGAAAGGAAAGGAAAGGAAAGGAAAGGAAAGGAAAGGAAAGGAAAGGAAAGGAAAGGAAAGGAAAGGAAAGGAAAGGAAAGGAAAGGAAAGGAAAGGAAAGGAAAGGAAAGGAAAGGAAAGGAAAGGAAAGGAAAGGAAAGGAAAGGAAAGGAAAGGAAAGGAAAGGAAAGGAAAGGAAAGGAAAGGAAAGGAAAGGAAAGGAAAGGAAAGGAAAGGAAAGGAAAGGAAAGGAAAGGAAAGGAAAGGAAAGGAAAGGAAAGGAAAGGAAAGGAAAGGAAAGGAAAGGAAAGGAAAGGAAAGGAAAGGAAAGGAAAGGAAAGGAAAGGAAAGGAAAGGAAAGGAAAGGAAAGGAAAGGAAAGGAAAGGAAAGGAAAGGAAAGGAAAGGAAAGGAAAGGAAAGGAAAGGAAAGGAAAGGAAAGGAAAGGAAAGGAAAGGAAAGGAAAGGAAAGGAAAGGAAAGGAAAGGAAAGGAAAGGAAAGGAAAGGAAAGGAAAGGAAAGGAAAGGAAAGAAGAGACATAATCAAATACTAAAAAGCTATAACAGGGTTGGGATTTCAGTTGGGTTTTATGATATATGAAGTAGAGGACTACCCTCTTTGTAAAAGGAAAAAGTCTTCTAATAGTAAATATAGATCTTTTAGAAGACAGAATGGCTATGGGCTAAAATCACAGAGGATAATTGTTTAGGAAGAAATACAAGGGAAGAATTCACAATGGAGGAGGAAAGAGCTAAATTCTCTGTCTGGGAGAGTATGGCAGACAATTTATGGGATAAATACAACTACAAAATGTTATGGAGGGAAACTCAGGGGACTGGCAAGACCTTATCTAAATGGGAGGGAACCATGTGTCTAGGACTGCATCATTTGATGTGGAAAAGCATGTTATGCTGGCTGGCAAGAAAGAGAATTTCAGTTGCTTTCAACCCACAAAAGAAAATCTAAAGACACTTTTGAGATGAAATCAGATAAATGGTAAAGGATGTGGTTGATCTGGAATGAACAATCCATACTCATATATAGGATAATAGGGTGACCACTGGTAGCAGTGGTCACTGGTAGCAGTGGCACCAGACACAGGAAGACATAATGAAAAGAGATAATGACATGGAAAAAGAAGGGATAGAGTTCTGTGGGATGGAGCTTGAAAACATCTTGAGAAATACTCTGGTCATACCAGCTGTGGGCAGCCCATTTCTGAAAGCAACTTCCTCACGCTGTTCTTCCAATCCTTCAGTCACATCTCATTTCAGCTGCCAACTACCCCTGCAAATATATAGGAAGTTTTACTTAGTGCTTAACCTAAATCAGTGTGGTTGTGATTGAAGTCAATTGCTTATCTGTGGTGTGCATTGAGAATAATTTCTTAATTTCAAGAAATATTTCTAAAAACTACACCCATAGCCCCTTCTTCCTCTTGTTTTCTTTCTGTAGGCTGGGTAACTAGGTATAGTTGTTCTTTCCTCAAGAATAATTTTTTTTTTTTCCCCTAAATGTTTTGTTGCTATCCTGGTGTCTAATAATTTACATGTTGTAAATAATTAGATATGTGCTCAAACTTCAACACTGAATTTAAAATGAGGCTGAATGGAGAGGAAAGATTATTTAATACTTCTTAAGAATAATATTCTTCCTGTGAAAGAATATATCTTCTTCCCCCCCCGCCCTTTTTTTTTTAAGATAAGTGATAAAAAAGTCCACTATATTGAGATTGTTCAGAACTATTATACTCTTTCTCCATTATATTCTCCAGAACTGTGCCTAGGTAGTTCTTGGGAGGACAGGGTTAAAAGAAGAAGAGTGGTGAGGAGGATGGTAGATTCCTTCAAGTGACCTTGCAACTGGGAATGCCAAGGCCTGGAGAATAGCAGTGTGGGAAACCCCACATATAACGCCTACTTCTGTTTGTCCTCTGTCTGTTTTGTGAAGCAGAATTTCTGTGTAGGGATGATGTCCGTGTTTTGAGAGATTTGGAGACATTCTCACAGATGTGCTTTGGGAGATGTTTCTCTCCCTGTTTTGGGAGAGAGATCAAAGCAGAGATCATAGAAACCACAAAGATCAGAGCATGGTGGTCAACTAAACTTGCACAGGCCCTTGATAAATACGTGCAAACAGCAGGGCTGCTGTCCATCAGGATGGACTGAGCCTGATGGTGCCTGCGTTCCCTCTTGGGCGTCTCTGCCCAGTGTTGCTTTAGGATCCTCTGGTTAGTGAGTAATGAAATAATTTTACTCTTTGCATTTCAGACAAGGATTTGTGGTTGTTCTGGCTGCCTGCCTGTGTTGACTCAACACAGTAGTTCACTGTTATGTTGTGCAACCTATTATAATCTGTCCACTTTTTGCTATATCCTACAAATTTCAGATAGTTTCTTTTTTTTTTTTTTTTAATATTTTGATTTTTTTTTCTTTAATTCAGCAGGGAGGGTTTATACACTCTATAAATTTAATAAATTAACAACTCAGTGTATATAATCAGGTAGGAAAGAGTAATCTAGAAGGGAGAATAGGGTGCCACACATAATAGAAGGCTCAGGGTACCTCACAAGGTACAGAAATTATAAAGATTCAAATAACTTTTGCATGTTCACAAGTCGCCTACCATTCTGTCACTGCTGCATGTCTAACCTCTCCCCAAAAATTTTAGCGACAGAAGTAAATTTAACTATCTATGTAGAGAATTGCCATAATAGTGTGATACTCTCAATGTCGTACTGTGAGAAAAGGTGTACTCACTGTATGTAGAGAACTAAGAATTATTGTTAGCTATCCATGTAATCTGATTAATACACAAAATCCTCATTAATAAACAGTCAAAATTGTTACGCAAGATAACTTACTAATACCTTCTGCCTTTTCTCTGGTCTTCTGCTAAAGCACACAGAACCCAGGTAAAAGGATAGTTCAGAGGTCTGGCTTCTGCTGCTTCCTCAACAAGGCGGTACCCACACAAAAGGTGTTGAGGGCGAGCTCCTCACCCGATGGAGCTTCCACTAGGCAGATAATCTGGCACGCAGGTGGAGACAAAGAAGGAGAGACAGGACTCCTCGTATGGTGATCCACAGAAAAATTTATTCTAACAGAGGGCAGGGACAAAGAGCCCAATTTTAAGGAGGGTCCAGGGATTTTATAGTGGGGATAGGAAAGGCAGGGATAAGGGATACAGCCAATGGGATAAGGGAAGGAAGGCGGGGTTGAGGCAGAAGTAACCAATGGGAATTACACATAGGAGGGTCTTAGGGGAGGAACCAATGGGAGGTCGAGTTCCACAGAACTGTCTACAACATATATATATTAACCAAGGAGAATGAATTTTGATGATAATATACATAAATCTGGGAGGGGAAGAGATGAACCAACAACAGCAAAGTATGCGAAACCCAGAACAGGGGGATTATGGGCTCTCGCCCTAACTGCTGAGTGAGGTATCAGGCCTGAGTACTGGACCACCACAATTTGGGTACGGTGTTACTCTCAGTGGTCAGGGTGGCCTCAGCCACATGAGCACCGCAACATTCTGTTCAGTCTTTGAATGTCCCACTCTGTCTTATGCCTGAGGGTTTCACTCTTTCTTAAGAAGACCGGGGAAAAATTTTGGTGAGGCATTCAGAGATTTTTTTTTTTTGCAGGATAGAAGACTATATTCTTCTCGTCAAGGGAAGTGGGAGGAGTGAGTTTTGATACCTTCTTTCTCTTCAATATAGCATCAGCTTGGAATTATATTTTGCATATTTTTGATTTCTGTTTGCTTAACTACAGTTTTGGATATCTGATTACTGAAGTACCAGTGGAACGCAAATTGTATCTTTAACCTTCTACTTTGAGTTTAGTATAGTGAATGTTGACTTGTTTTTTTTTTAAATAATAATTAAGATTTGTAATGCATAAATATACTTAAAAATAAGACATAGGGTATGCTTATATATAATCTCTCCGTAGCCCAAAAAATCAACTTTTCTAGCAAAAAGTGTAATGATCAGTATTCTTTTTTCCTTTTTCTATCTCTGCTTGTTTTTCAGTACCTTTATCCCCATGAATTGTGAAGATAACAGAAAACACTCCTTTGAGTGAAGTAGTTTTGATGTTTGGGAAATATGATTAGCATTACAAATTATAATACCTAATCCCTGAAAGGTTAGCTGTTGGGTTTTTTTTTAGTTTAGCATTGAACTATGTATATTCAACTCAAATTCCTAAGCAGATTAATAGTTGCAGGACTTCATAAAGAAGACTGAATTATAAAGTTCAAAGGTATAACTGACTGCTTTGCAAATTCCAGTTGTAATTTAATAACTTGAAGTGTGGTCACTGTGGTGTGCAAGGGTTCTGCTGCAGGCTATGAAATAAGCAGCTTATTGACAATTTACCAATTATCTTCTTAGTTCAGAACCAAGCAATTAAATTATGAATTACTTTAGTTGACTTCATTGGGACATAATACATAAAGTAATGAACATAAATCTATAATACAAGGAATGATGAGATTAGAATCCATTAAGAATTGATCATTTGACACAGCTAATTTGTCTGTTTCAAATACTACTAAAATTCTTCATAAAAATGTATTGTCTTCTTTTCCCTTAAGGAATAACTTCCACCAATAGGTTACACGTATAAAGGGAAAGATTTGTGGTGTTTTGAGTTATAGTCTCTTGAACAGCTGTCTTTTTAAAGTACTTGGTTCATCACACAATGCTCTAAAACATTAGAACTTCTGATTTTGATAAAGGTACAGCAAATAAATTAATACAACTAAATTATTTGAGTTGAAGGGTCTTCTGAGGCTCTGTGAAAATATAGCATTTTTTGCACTTAGCTGTCTTGCTACTTCTGCTTTTACTGGCTTGTTAAATGGTCCCTGTTATTTTAAAACGTAGCCAGAGGATTGAATTTCATTTCTGACATCATAAGCCAGGAACGAGAGTTCTAATGAAAGAAGAGAGGCACCTTAGCAAGTTGATTAATTCAAGGAAGAACCAGAATGGTAGGAGTTACGTCTCATGGCTGATGGCCATAGGAACTTCGGCTGTAGGCTGAAGGCTGTAGGGACTATGATAGAAGGTCTGCAGACTGTGGTGATAAGTCTCTACTGGTGGCTGGAGACGGTCCAAAAATTTGGAGAAATCAGATGGAAAGTAAGAAAAGTTTCTCACTCTGGCTGTATATAAGAATAGTTCTACTGGCATCAACTCTGAGAGCAAGAACTAAACAAGAACAAAATATGCTCTGCTTACTTCCAGTGTAATAAAATTAAATATTGTTCTCCTCATGAGATTCCAACACAGTTTAACCTAATTTTTTAGAAAGCATCTTCCGTTCCAAAAATATCTTTCTTTTGTACAAACGTAGCAAAAAGGATTGAAAGACAAGATTAGAGCTGTGATTGGCTCCCAACTGAAAGAGAAATGGAGAAAACAGGAACGGCATTGCATAAATATCTTTCCTTAAACAAGCTTTTTGAAATGTCACACAATTAAAATTCAGTTCAAGTTTGACCAAGGTCAAATACACAACACAATTCTTGTTGGCAGCTATCCCAAGTAAATTTTTTATTGTTCAAATTTGCTCTTCACAAGAGAAATTTACTAAAATTTCTTTATTAGAAAAAATAAAGCAAAATCTTTAGATCTGTGTTAAAATTACTATTTTAAATTTAGTTCTGCTGAATTCTAGAAGCAACTATACATGAATGCCAAAAAACAGACAAAAGGAGGACATAATTTAATATAGAAATAACATACCTGGTGTAAAAGTTTGGTCTCCTGAAACAGTAGGTGGAACTTTGACATGTGCATCAGTTAAAAGCATTCTTGGCCCATCTTATCAAATGTTAAATCTCATGAGTTTCAAATGAGTTGGTAGTATTGGAAGGAGGGGTTGCATGAATGAGAAGCAATATATAGTATTTTTCAAATTTTGCTAGAAGTTGAAAATCAGATGAATACATTTGGAGTGGCATTAAAACATTTTCTTCTAGGTTTTTGAGAGATACAGAAGTGATCAACCTATGGAAAGTACTGCCTAATGGTTTTAAAATTGTTACCTGAAAGCTAATGGTGATTAACAGCTTCAGTGATGATTGATCCATCTCTTGCATACTGGAAATTGTTCCAAGAAAACTCATTAAAAATAATAACTAATAACAAAAACCTGTATAAACAAGAGCACAGTTGGGCACAATGCTCTTTTGTAGTAATTTTAATGTAATTTAGAAGGATATTACACAGAAATATGGGCATTACACAGGAGGATATAACACAGAAATTGGACATAGCTGATAGATTTTAAAAAGCTTTATTTTTTTTCTTTTGTTTCTTTTCTATTGTGGCAAAAATTCAAGAAGCAATGATCGGGAAGAAGAGGTAGAGGGAGATTTGCGGAGAAAGATTGGTGAAATCGTTTCATTTTAAACTATTTAAAGGTATTTTAAACTCTTTAAATTCTTTTTAAAAGAAATACTTGAAACCAGCAAAATTATTACAATTCTTCTGAATTCTCAGACCCTCTCCTAAGAGAAATTTTTTTGCCGAAAGTTAAACAGTTTTCCAACTAGTTTTCCAGGAAATTAAAAAGAAACAAAAATGTACCAAACAAAACCACCAAAAAAACCCCCCAAACAACAAAAAACCAAACAGATTAAAAATGTTTCTTCTTCCATTGACTCTTCCAGCACAGAATCCAGATATGCAATGTAGTACAGCACTCAGATTTCTGTTTACTTTCTGTAGGTATGTATTAAAAGGTTTCCTTCATCTAGTTCTCTTCAAACTTTTCCTTTATACAGTGCTTTTTATTTGTTTAGTCTGTTTTTTCTTTTTTGCTAACTTATTTTTAGAGGTAAATGTTTTGCTTTAGAGTAGACTACTATCAAACTCATCACATTTAAAGCAGGAAACTGAACTCCAACAGGAGTCTCAAAGGAGGAAAAAGGCCTTGCTGGTATGTACATCCATTAAGCAGCTGTGCTTGCCAACTCCACGTACATTAGCTACTTTTGTAAGTTTAACAAATTTCATCTGAGCTTTCATTCTGCTGACCTAATTTAACAAGAAGGAAATTCAATAACAACCCCTAATATTGAAGCATTATTTCCCAAGAGGCATTTAACAACAGTTCTACATCAAATAATAATGTGTGGATAATGGAATATATATACTGATGGGACAAGAAAGTGAAAAAAGGGAAAAAAGAAGGAAAAAGGCCCCACCCACACAAAAAGGAAAAAAAAAAAAGAGACGTAAACTCTATATTCCCTTTTCAAAAAGACTCAACAGTTTTCCAAATTTTAGGGAAACTGAGAGAGAAAATTTCAACTTTGAATTTCTTATGGTCTTTGAGAAGAGACTTTTCTAATTATCTTAGAATACATGTTAATCCTCCTCTCTCACTCAGTATACGTTTGTCTCAAAAGAACACAAGTATGAGTTCAGATAAATAATTTCCAAGGTGGAGGACCACATCTCCAGTTTGTACATGCTGATATAATTCAGCATATGTTATTAGTAGCTTAGAATGGATTGCTCTGTGCAGTAATCAAAGTTCACAAATCAAGTAAATGTCAAAATTTTAGGAGAAAGGGAAAAGGGGTAAATGAAATGGTACATAACTTGGTGTTTGTTTAGACCAGTGGAAATGGGTATCTGTGAGTTACTAAAAACAGACTTGGGGCCAAAATACTTAACAGCAGTGGCCTTGAGAAGTTCTTTGGACTTCCAAATGCTGGGAGAGAGGGGAAAATGTTCTACTGAGCGAATATAACTTGAAGACAGCAACTAGTTCCTGAAAAGTATCTGTTCAGTTATTAACATGCCTGTACACACAGCTGCACACAAGCACACAGTTTTTAAACAATGTCACTTCATAATCTACCCACTTTAAAAATCCTGATGTTTTATTATAAGTTCTTTTAATCAACATAGGCTTACTGCAAATAGCTTGAGGAACACATTAATATCAAACTGAAACACATGAAGAATTTCTGGAATTTTTGCATGTATCTGTTGGGGTGCCCTGGCAAACCTGCCAGCCTAGGGTTTGGGGGGACAGAACTGCTCCTGGGAAAACCCCCTCGCTGTTAATGTTATCTCTATACAAATATGTATTGGTTCACCCCGGTTCCCCTTCCCCCTCGGTTTATGGTATCTCTATACAAATGTGAATTGGTTCACCCTGGTTTTTCCCTTCCCTCCCCCCCCCGTGGTGCCAAGGGTGTTGGGCTGGCCCTGGGTTCTCTCCCTCCCCATTGGCTGTTGCTGTAAGCCCCGCCCCATCCCCGGGACCCTGGGGAAAGCCAGGATCACCCTGGCCAGACTGCTGCCAGGGATGAGCGAATAAACGCCTTCAGCTTCCTCCAGTGTCTCCGTTCTTGCCTTTCGTTTCTGGGGTCCGGGGGTGGTCCAACCCAGAGCCCCGTGGATGTAGCTGCTTCATCTAGAGGAATCTGCAGCCAGTTAAGGAAAAATTACAGACAACTTGGCCGGCTTTTAAAGTGTGGTCTAAAATCTGCTATTTTGCTGAGCTAGTTTGGGACCTCACCCCCGAACTAGCTAGCCACAGCAGCCAGACAAAGACACATATATCTTCTTTGAAAAATAAGAATATTTAAGATGACAGTGTACTATACTATCGTGTTTTGCAGAGCACACGTTACTTACCTTTTAAAATCGGCAAAGAGGAGAAAAAAAAAACCCAAGCTTATTACTGCTTGAGTTTTTTGCCACATGTGCAGGAATATACAAGGAAATGCAACCACCATCCATGTTTTTTATGGATATGCTAGAAAGAATAGCAAAACCACGCTGATTAAAGTTTGCAGAAACTACACCCTATTAGGATGAAAGATCATAGGTTTTTATGATTTACTGAAGGAAACAATTGCCAAATGGTCTCACTAACAAAAACCACAACTATTTAAATGTTGGGATAGAAGTAAAGTGAAGAGAACTTTGCTGAATTTCCCTTGCTGAAATAACATCTCATGGTTCCATTAGATGAAGGAAATAATAAAATAAAGCAAAGCAAAGCAAAAAAACAAAAGTGGAAACAAAAAAAAAGGTGAGCTGGGAGAGATTTGCCTTCTCCCTGTGTTATCATTTCCCACAATGAGATTAAATTCAGTATTTCAGGATATTTGGAAAACGGGCCCTCATGTTTTTAAAAATGTTTCCTACAGTTTAAGGCTAAGCTCACATCACTCCATATTACAAGACCGTCTGAAGAACTTCTCTGTTTAAAAGTTTGCTTCTTGTCATGTTGTAGTTCTTCTGATGCATATGATATTCCCTTCACCATTTAAAATGCCCTGGAGAACTGGTGTTTTACCATTTGTAATTTCTAAAACTACTTTATGCTAGAGTTTCATGTCTCTTGATAATAAGATTAATAAAACACTGGAATTCTTGTAAATGAAATTGGGTGGAAAACATTTGAAGCAAAGGCAGCAGTATTTAATGTGTAAGTTTCAGCAATATTAATCCGTCAGTCTAAATAAAGAACACTCTTATAAGTTTCTAAATTGAAATTTTTTTAAATGGCAATCTTACTTTTTTTTTTAGGAAGTATTCTGACAGCAGCTACCTAATATATTCAGTGTTCTCCCGGTATGGATAACCTTTACATTTCTGACCAGGTTGCTTTCTATGTCATTATGATTTTTATATGAAGGGTACAGTAGCAGTGATGTTGGAGACTAGTGTTTGAATGCATTTCAACTTACATTGTCTCTTCTCTGTTTACTTTCAGGATTTGGTCACTGTATACAGTTTGGAGATGAGCTGCTGGAAACTGCTTGGCTGCAACAGAAACTAGAGAGATTAAAAAAAAGAGCCAAGAAAAACAAAACTTTACGCTCCGTTGCCGACTGGCTTGAAGAGCATCAGCAGTGGAGAACTATGACAATACAGCAAGTCCTATTACTTCTGCTGCTCTGGATGTGGCTGCCACATCTCTGCCATACAGAAATGCTGTTCAGAAGGACTCCTGATCTCAGACCCAAAACCTTTGGAGGACGTGCTTCAGGGAATGATGGGAAAGCAATTCACCGCCAGAAGCGAGGCTGGATGTGGAATCAGTTTTTTCTTTTAGAGGAATACACAGGATCCGATTATCAGTATGTTGGCAAGGTAGGTTTCCCATAAGGCTTTCTGTATAATTTTCAAGTGTTCTTATCCTTCCACAGAGCCTAACCTTCTATGTTTTATTCTAATGTGTAAGGAGCAGATGTCCAAGCAACATTTATATTGTTTCTCCTACTAGAATCACTAACTTAATGTTGCTAGTTAAAGTTATTGAGAAATATTTGAAGGAAACAAATGAAAATATTTTTGACAGATTTGTTTGTTTCAGCACATCATACCGACCAGCAGCCCACTCAGTATGTCTTCATTATCAAAGCATAATATTTCATAATTCATTATAAAATAATTTTCCAGCTCCGTCTCTGGATATTTCATATTTCATACAAGGTATTGCATCTTTTCCTATGCTCATGTTTGAAGAATGCAACCTATTTTGAAGAAAAAATATTCTTCCTCTTTACCTATCCCTGAAAATCAATTAACTGCAGTGAATAAAGTTGATTAGCAAACATATGATACAAATCACGTGGTTAGGAAGTGAACTGCAATAGAAGATAGCAGAATGGTACGTGTGACTGCATAGCTTACTCGAGGTATACATAAAGGACACTGGAAGTGTCCTTTAAATTATTTTCTGTTGGTGTTTAAGTTTCCCATGTGATTTATTAAAAAATATATAATGTATTATGCCACAATAATATTCAAACAGGTACAAGATATTAATTCAAACTGGTAATTTTCTTGAAAATGAAAGTTAGTGTCAGCAGTAATAGTACAACTTAGGATCAATTGTTGGTTCTAAACACAGAAATTCAATTTTCTATAAAGCAGATTTTCAGTATTTATGTGGTTTTCATCTTGAAAAATACCACAGTGAAATTCTGACATTTTGAAAATCATGGAATCACACAGCAGCTGATTGGAAGGCACGTTTGGAGATCATCTAGTCCAACCTCCATGATCAAAGCAGGGTAAGCTTGAGCTTCCTCAGGACTATGTCCTGTCAGATTTTAAGTAGCTCCAAAGGTGGAGACTCCATAATCTCACTGGTTAAACTATTCAAGTGTTTGACCACCCACCCGGTTAAAGGTTTGTTCCTATATTTAAAGGGAATTTCTTGTATATCACATTGTGCCTTTTGTCTCTTGTCATGTCACTGAGCACCACTGAAAATAAACTGGGCCCGTCTCCCTCACTACTCCCCAACAAATATTTATATACATTAATAAGGTCTGTGCTGAGCCTTCTCTTCTCCAGGCTGAACAACCTCAGCTCTCTCAGCATCTCCTCATATGAAAAATGCCCTAATTCCCCATTCAACTTACTGGCTATTTTCTGGACTCCCTCCAGTAGTTCTTTACCTCTCATCATGTGGGGAGCCCAGACCTTGACACTGAAGTACAGATATATCTCACCAAGGCAGAGGAGAGAGGAAGGATCATCTCTCTTGTTCTCCGGGTGATGCTTTTCCAAATGGAGCCCAGGGTGCTGATGACCTTTGCTGCAAGGGCACATTTCTGGCTTCTGGTCAGCTTGCTGCTCAAAAGGACCCCAAGGTCACTTTGCAAAACTGCTATGTAGCCAGTTGGGCCCCAGCATGTACTTGTGTATGGGATTATTATATTATAAAACATTTTGTGGAAGAATTAAGGACACTGGAGGATTTGTGAAAGGAAATGCTTATTAAAACTTATGAAATTTAAACACTACACAAAAATTCAAGAGTGCAGGCTTATAAATGAGTAAGTTTCCATTTTTTATTTGTTGCTTTTAGTCTGTAATATTAGCACTGGCATTTAAATAATGCAACCATTCCCAAAGCATGTTGAGAGTCTTGTAAATAGTCCCTACATTTATTTCATACAGTTATCAAGTGTAAAGTCATGACTCCCAACTGTTCTGAAGCAAGTAGGCCAGTTCCTCAGCCTGGATCAGGTTGATAGCTTACGAAAATTGACCTTGCCCACGAAATAAGAAAGGTCACTGTATCAAAACACTATACAATTGTATTGAAAGTATATTGCTTACAGAAGTCCTAGGAAATAAACAGCTTTCCAGGGCACTCCGAACTTCATATTATTTTATGACCTTCAGAAGCATGCCGATTATATTTTTCCTATTGTATTATTTTTGAATACTTATGATTTCAAATCACAAAGTGGGAGTGGTGTTACTTAATTTTCTTCCAGTCATAATAAGTGAAGGAATACTCTTTAGAGCGGAAAGGGTAAACGCTTTTTAGACTAACTCACCTTCATTAGAAAAAGAGAGCTGTTGATAAACATTGAACTGCTTTGGCTGAGAGAAAATAAGTGTTTGCAAATGTGAAGTGATAAGTAAAGATAAGTAAAATGACAGATTAAGAATACAGAACTGAGAAGAAACTTGATGAGCATTTAAGACAACCCTTTCATCTAGTTTGTTCTGCCTAGACTAAAAGAGTTGTTAATTTGAGAAAGTAAGTTTAATTTTAAACTGAGTATACAAAGTTGCCCTGTAGCAATTTTCTGACAAGTTTGGGAAAACACATATAAAATGCAATAATAGAAAACACATATAAAATAAAGAGTATCATAGCATGCTATTTGTTCAGGGAGGGTTTTACATAAAGGAAGCTAATGGAAAGAGACGTAATTACATGTGGAATTAAAAATTGATTGTTATATTAATTAATGTTTTAGTCTGATAGTCCAAATTCTCAAATTATTAGGTAAATAAATAATTACTGATTAAAAATTTTCTGTATATATTTTATAGTATCTGTCTCCTTTCCCTTGTTTTTGCACTTACCTTTCCAACAGCCATCTTAGTTCTATACTCAAAACATTTCTGGATGTTTCCTTTTACCTGATTTTATCCAGAGACAAAATTATTTCAATTGGTGGGTAACATAAAGTGCCACGTTCCTGTTAATTTCTCTGCAATATGTTTGGAGATGATGTTTAGAAATTTTGGGAGATAATACAAGCAAAAGTCAGAACTCAATGATTCATGGCTAAGGACTAAGAGAATTTTTGTGTAATGCCAGTGGAAGAATCAGCAGAACTTCCAAAGCTAATTCATCTGGATTTATGGTTTACTTCTTTTGCTTTCTGAGCTCATGACTGATACAACTTTCCTTGTTTCTTAACCTGCATCTATATATATGTCAGGGAAACTTGAGAACTGTTGAATACTCTTGAAACAAGTGTCTACAATTCACAATGCAATTTATACATTCATTTATTCACTGTTTGGGTCATCTTGAGAATGTTCAACTAGAACAATATGAGGAAATGAGGTTCAATGAATGAATGAATGGGATGCATAATCCCATAACAACTGAAATATTCCTTATTTAAATCAACTTTCCTTGTGAAATGGTGGCAGAGTACATATTGACTGCTTATGGGCATTCCCAAGTTTCTTTAGATCAGTATTTATTATTATCGCAAGAAAGAGGGTGGCCCTCCTTTCCGTCATGTAATACACAGCATCCTTAGAGCAGAAATCAAAATTATATAAGTGATTTTCGTATATCCAGAACCTCAAAAAATAATTCCAACTGTATTTCTCATAAAAGTTAAAGTCATAAAAAGCAGCCATGTTGAAAACCAAACCTATACATATATATCATATGATTCGTCTTTGAGGTATCTTTGCAAAAATATACTAGAAGAAAATCTGAGTAAAAGTGGTCCTCCCAGTTTCAGATAAACAATGCAGGAATGTTCAAAAAGAAGTAAAAAAATCATATCAGAAAATATCAGAAAATACACTTTATTAATATTATGGAAAGCTGATTCATAATTTTTATTTCTTTTCTTAGTATACAGTTCCAAGGCCCATTTATTATTTTTCAAATAAAGTGCTGCAATTATAAAGTATTATGCATTTTCAAACTTGTTCTGAAAAACTTTGATTTACTTTGAGTATATCCAGAAAAACAAAAAAAAAGTCTAAACTTTACTTTCTAGTAGTTTTCACCTAAAGGAAGCACTACTGTGTACCAACAATATCTTAGTACTGAGTGATTCACAAATAAATTCATAAATAAATTCTTTATCCACATTAAAATTCATTTTCCCCCCTTATTATCTCACCAGATCTTGTCAATTGTTTAGTTTTGCAGATATTTTCCCCACTTAGATTTCTGAGACATGAATTGACTTTTTCTAGCAATTTCCATTACAGTAGTTTTATTGCATAAAGGATCAACTGACACAAATATTTGAGTACTTTGAGAGACTGAAGTTCTTAGTAACACTGCAGTGCTTTTTAGTATCTCAAAGGATAATTTATCATATATTTGCACATAAATGTATATAAAATTTGTGTGTGTCATATTAGAACTGTTACCAGAAAGGATTATCCTGGCAGTGTTCACTATCACATGCTTGTAAGTGTAGTCGTTTCTTTGATGGTGTAAAGAGCAAAACATGTCAACCTCACTTAGATGCTTTCACTGTGAGAATCCCAACACAGACATGATTCTGAGGATAACACCTAGCAAGCTGTGCGTGCATGACACATTTTCAAGAGCAGCAGTTACAGTTTTAGTAACTGTCTGTCGACACTGTGGATGATATACCCCGTAACAGTCATAAAGGTGTAAGGCAGCGAAGCCTCAGATGTTGCTTGTATTTTTCTTTCTGATAAAGCAACTACTAAAAGTACTGGTTTTGGAGAGGGTAATACAAAAGATCATGTTTTGATTTCAAAGGATGCATCATCAGGTGTGACACAAAAAAAAAAAAGATCCCAGTGAAGTGATGCTATTGTAGTGCTAAGGAGAAGACTTACCAAACCCTTTTAAAAATCTCCACATTTTGGTTTCTGAAGAGTGTTTCTACCATAGTTCTTTCTTTTGTAAGGACATTTGCTTCTATGAGAGACTAAAGAGTAGGACTTTGAATTGCAAATGCTAAGGTGCAGGCTTAATATTTGGTGTGAAGATCTGACTGAGAGATATAAAATGCCTTTCCTTTGAGGTGAAGGTAATCAGCTCTGTGGCACTGAAGTTCTGTAGAGGTTGAATTTTCAGCTAGAGCAGATTCTCGTGACAGAGATCAATAAAAAAGAATGGAAAGGGAGGGAAGGTACTCTGCAAGATAAATAAATGAATAGTGATCTGTCAAGGTGAAAGAGGGCAGCTAGTCCTTTAGCAGTTTCCACGTGAGGTGTTTTTGGTGTAACTCCACTGGAAGCAAAGCCCAGGTTTTTCACAGCTGTGTATCTTCAAAAACCTTATCTTACTGAAGATACTTCAGTGTGGTGGAATTGACATTTCAGACACAACAACATTTAGAAATGTATTTCTTTCTCAGCAAGACTTAAAACATAGACTGTGAAGAGGGTTATTTAAGGCACCAATTCATTTCAAGCATATGAAAGATTGCTTTTGGGGATACATGTGTGGCCTCCTAGTTATTTAAGAACAGGTCAACAGTGTCAAAGAGAAATATTGCTTTCCCGTAACATCAGACACATCAAAAGCTTCCTGTAGGTTTGTCCTGAAGGCTGATTGATTCTTAGTGAGTGCTGGGAAAGATTCATTCTCAAAGTCTGTTGGGATTCAGCTTAGTTGGAAGTTTATGACTATAACTGCTTAGATTCATCACTTACTTAATTTTTAAGTGTGCAGAGGGTCAATATTTTCTGTTTGCAAAAGGACTATTCCTTTGGAAACCTCAGTGTATGCTGGAGGCTCTGATTTGCGTCATGAAACAGCAGCAGAAGGTAGTGGTGACAAAGAGCTAACCAGGCTGAATACAAAGGTTTTAGTCTCATAAATAATGAATTGTTTGTTAGCTGCTGTTCTGGATGTACCCCTGCAAGACACTGGGTTTTGCTGGATGACACAGAACAGAACTGACAGTTGTTCAAGGATGTAAAGGCTTTGTAGTGTCCACAAGTCTTTTAGTGATGAGCAAAAGAGCCACAGTTGTTGTGCGCCTGAATTCAAAGTCAGATATATTTGTTCAAAGACTGTGGCTTCACAGCCCTGGACAGATGTCTGTGTGTATAAGTTTCTTTAAAATGTTGTCTGCTCAGAAGGAAAGAGGGGTTAAGTCACTTGAGTAGGGCATACTGAGGGCATGTTTATACCAACTGCTTAAGGGGATGATTCCCCCTGTCCAAATTATCTTACAATGTTTTTACTTAGACGTGCCACACACTGTAAATGAAAGACCTAAGTGAACACTCCCAGCCTCTTAAGACTGGTAAAATTTTGGAAAACATGAGAAAGCACAGAGACCTACAATGAAACTCCAGCGTTTCATGCTGAAATAGTGCTAGAATGGATTGCCATCCTTTTAGACTTTGTTTCATGTGTGCAAGCCACATCCTGTTGCAGTGAGCCATGATCAGCAGAACCAAGGGGACCGGAAAGTCCTCTGGTTTGAGGCTCCTACAGCTCAGAACCCCTGAAATTGCAGGGAACACCCCAGAAGATGTGATCCGTGCCTTACCATTGGCTTCAGTTCTCCCCACCTACCCCTTACCCCATTTGCTGTAATTCCTTCTCCCCGCCTTTGTAACACCCCCCGATTAACTTTCTGCTGGCTACTGTGCGTTTTCCACGCCCGTGCTGTCAGGGTACAAAACGGCCCCCACACCACGTGGCTGGCGGATTGCTCCGTGGTTTCTACCACGCTCCAATAAACCCCTTCCCCCACGGAGACCCCCTCCGCCTTTTCCTTGCCTCCTTCGCACGCTGCAGCCATCGGGGGTCGAGGCGATCCTGACTGGGGATTTGCTGGTCCCCCCACACCGAGATCGGTCTCTGTCCAGCCTCCGCCCGGGCAGGCAGAGAGTGCTGGGTGCCGAGACACCGAGCTAGCCCGAACGGCACCTGAAGCAACATCAAACAGAGATGAAGGTAGATGTTCCAAAGCAATTTTGCCCGTCTTGGGGAGTCCAGTGTCAGTATTTGTTATCTCGGTGAGAAATGATGGATGTGTTGAATGTCTCTGCTTCAAATTTGTCCTTAAAGATCTAACAGGCAGATTACTTGGAGTGTGCTTTTCCTCTAAAATGGTAAAGTCAATAGGACTGTTCATGCAACCAGAACCAGCTAGCATTTCAAGAGCCATGTTTCACAAAACCCATAGGGCCTCATCAGATGTTGTCAAGGAAGAAAGTCATGAAGGCAAGAAGGCAGGAAGGCAGGAGGGCAGGCAGGAAGGAAGGAAGGAAGGATATAAGCAAAGATACCAAAATTAGAATGAAAAGGACAAAAAAGGTGAAACAATGGGTTTACTAACACTGGTGTCATTTAATCTCTACCATAGCAGAGAAGATCTGGTTTGATAGAACTGAAAGGCAGCATGTCCTATATTTTTATACTCTATGACTAGGACGCAAGGGGAAGATCTCAGAGCATGCCAATGCTGGTATGGGTGTTGATAGGGAAAAAGAGTTTCTGGCTAACAGTGTTAATCTAGTTTTAATCAAATGGGAATGTCTTCATTACCAACTGGTATCATGAGAAGAGGGAAGTTCTGTGGGTCCAGGTTGCAGCTGCATCAAATCTTCACAGGCAATGAAGTTTGTGCCAGTTTCAGGCTCACATCACATATCCATGTATATACGTAATTGCCAGAGGACCTTGTGTCACACTCGTGGCAAGTGATTAATTGGTGAATAAAGTGAACCATGGTCCCAAAATGTAAACCATGCTCCGAGATTCCAAGGCTTCTGTTATGATTCAATTATTGAGAGATATCGCTGGTCAAATTAAGGTGCAAATGAGACCATATGCCTAAGTCAACAGTATGGATCTTATTTAACAATATAATGCGAGGTAGAAAGATACAAAGAAAGAAGAAAGAAGGAGGGAAGGGGAGAGAGAAAGAAAGAAGAAGAAGATAGTCACCACCCATGGATCCAGTGGCATCCTTTTGGTCCTTCTTCACCCTGGGCTTCTCGGTGGTGGGGTCCCAAGCTCATTCAAAACTTTTCAGCATCTCTACATTTTTCAAAATAAAGGAATTAATCGTCATTGGCTACACATTTCTCTTATTCTATTGGTTAAATTATTCACTCTCTTCTAATGCCAATTAGTCCACATGCTCAGTCTTTCTTTTCTTTTGAGTCAGTGAGTTTTTTGAGTTGGTGGGTCATGATCTCCCCCTGCCAGAATTACCTTGTACACAATCAGAGCCAATTCAGCACATTTGCTGCTTTGTCTTTTCTTGTGGTCCATAAATTCTGTGTTCTTTGTGTCCAATATCAGTGATGTGTTCTTCTCTTCCAGTTTTTTTAACCTCCCTACATCTGAGGTAACACTTGGACAACAGTACCACCTTTATCTGATCTCAAGTTCCTGCTATGGGGGCTTCTCTTACAGTCCAAATTTTGGGTATTCATGGAGGAATGTTTGGGTGGGCTTAGGTGGTCATTGATGGTCACAGATACCATCTGTCCCATAACTTGTGGTGGTCTTTGTCGGACCAGTGATATGTGTAGTAGCAGTTGCTTTGTACGGTTTGCCACAGTGACGATTTCTGCCCCGATGTGTTAACCAGGATGAGCTAACCAGATCTCACCTCTGCCAGGCCTGGAGTTCATGCCATCCTGTCACTCCCTTCTGTGCTTATCTCATGGCAAAGTCCTTCTGTGGCCTTAGCAGTGTTTAAACCAGGTAACTGTGCTCTTTAAGTCCTTACAATTCCAAAAAGAGAAGCAAGGCAAAAAACATAGGAAAAGAACAGTAAGGCACTGAATTGCTTAGGTAGACATCTCAGTAAGACACACATAAATGTGCTTATAGACAATAGCTTGAAGTTAAACACTAAGCTTAGTAGAAGACCTTTTTCACTTCCATGGGTAGTTTTAGGCATACTTTGCATAATTTTAAAGGTCATGATAACTGCAGGAGGTGCAATCAAAGAAGTGGGGTATAATGTCTAAAATTATATTTGCTCAGCTTTCAAGCAAATACTAATTTTATAATCTCTTCTTATATCTCTTTGGCCTCTACAGGACCACAAGTATTATACTTAACAAGTTTAACACTTTTAATGGTCTTTAATTGGAATCTGCAGTAGATGTTGACAAAAATGAGGTGGTTTTAATTTTTTTCCCCCTAAGGAAAACAAAACTGAATGTGGGTGGTGCAAAGTAGAGGAAGATACTCATGGAAATTTTAAGTTCTCCTAAACAAAGCTATGAATCAATTGAAAATGAAATGAATTTAATAGTTCTTCCTGACCAAAACGACCCTTTGCAGGCATTTTAAAGCTTTCTGTTTCAAGCACAGCTTTTGCATACTAAAACTGGTATATTTAACTTTTGAGGTAAAGCACTAAAATGTATTTCTTATTTGCTGTCATATTTCAGGGGCAGCGTTTTGCCCTCCCTTGCCCAGGCTTTCCCCGGGGCTCTCGCCCGCCCGCCCGTGGCTGAGGGGCTCCGCCGTGCCCTGCGCTGGGGCCGCTGCAGCCGCTGGCACCGCCCGGGGCCGGGCCGGGCAGCCCCAGCCACGCCGCACAGGGAACGCCTGTCAGAGCCCTCAGTGCTACCACTGCCCCTACCCAGGCACCTGCTCTCTATATGATAACACGCTGAGCTCATGTATATTAAAACAGGCTTTTATTATTTCCTTGTCCATGTGTCAGTAGTTTTCAGTATTGTAGAATTACATGCTATGTTCATACTCAATCTGCTATGAGTGCTTCACAAATATCACTATCAAAACAGTGTGGGTGTTTCACTTCATGTATTTCCAAATCCATCCATCTAATTCCTTTCAAAAGGAATTACCCTTATTCAAAAACTTTGCAGGTCTACTCATAAACTAGTGCCAATATGAGCAGGGACAAGTAGCTGAATATTGTTTCCTCCTCTTCTGTCAAGTAAATGGAAGCTATATATCTAATGGTACTGTGTGCTTTGAGGTAGCATGGTAAAAAGAAAACACTAGGAATGTATGAATCATACAACCACAGAATCTCCTGAGCTGGAAGGGACTCACAAGTATTGAGTTCAACTCCTGACCCTGCACAGAACTACCCCAAGAATCACACCATGTGCCTGAGAGCATTGTCCAAATGCTTCTTGAGTTCTGGCAGGGTAGCTTTACGTAAATAATTTAATGAAAACTATCTAGTTTTGATACAAGAGTGAAAAACATTATTTGACTTCTCCATTTTTCTTTTGCACATTGATACTTGAGTCCCAGCCATTTATCAATTTGATGAGAAGTGGTAAATGAGACTGAGGGGTCAATATGGTTCTGCTAGTCACTGAGGTAGGTTTCCTGCCACTGGCTTTTTCAGCATCTGAAAAAACTATTTTAAAATGGCAGATTTTAATTTTTCTCGTAGTAATCGCAGTGGCAGTAGTCTACTACTTTGAAACTAATTTCTAAAATTGGTAATTCTCATCTGTGTAAGCACAAAGTGAAATAACATCTATCAGTTGTTAGAAATATTTAGAAGGAAGATAGTCTAAATTATGGGCAGCAGGTGTAAAATCACAAATAGGATACATTTTTCTGTCTTTATGAAGAACAGGTATAGCTCTCTTGGGTGGTTTTCATTTAGAGTTTGTATCTGATTAGGCATTGTACTTAAAACAGCATCGTGCTTTGAAACAGTATAAGAAACTGGGAAATGGCTTAATCTGAACTCTCCAGTTCCTTTCAATTCAATTTATCTTTTGGTTTTAAAATTGTATCTGCTTGTCACAAAAAAGGTAGTCCAAAAGGGAAAGAACTGATAAAACTGAAACTATTTGTATTCAAAGCCACAACTCAGGAAAAGTAGAGTCCGCTTCACCACAGCACATTCATTCACTCAAAGAATTAAAAAACATAATAGAAGAGAGAACTTTCCAAATGTTTGACCTACACCTTATTTGAAATTATAAATGTGTAAATAGCCAGTAATTTCAGCAGCAATTCAAAGGCGGTTCTCCTTAGGGTTTTTTGTTTTTTTTTCCTTCTCTTGATTTTTTTTTTTTTAAATCAGATGCAGATGACCTTTTAAATATCCTGTATACACAGATAACAAGGAAGAGCTGGGACTAATACTGTGGAAAAATTGGTGACTTGCAACACAATACCCATGAGGGATAGAGTTCTAAGTTAAAAGTTATGTTTACCCTTTTAAAATGTCTTCCTGGTGGAAGGTTTTCCTTATATTTAGAGTGTTTTTGTCTTTGAAGAGAACTAAAAATAAGCTGAAGTAAAAAGACTATAATGGTAAGCTCTTCCAAAGCCTCTAATACCTTCTGTGTTGAGGCAGTAAGTATCTGAAGTCCCTGAAGGCAGTGTAGGATTTGCTTTCAGGAGTAAACAAACATCATTGTCCAACTCATCAGTGTTACTTTCTCAAACAATTATTTTTTTCCTGAGTTTTTCAATAGCTATTTACTTCAGAGCATTAAAGGAGGACAGGATCACTGAGAGAAAAAATTGTCCTTTAATTTTACAATATTTTGGTCTGTAGCAATTTTAAATGTATAACCCAAGATGAGTTCCTACACTCTTCAAGCCTGAGAACAGAAGCGGTCTTGTTTTTGTTTCAAAGATTCAATTCACAGACCATCCAGTTGCCTGAAAGGCAGGTACAAAGGTACCTTACACATCTGAACACACTTCAGAGCTCAGAAAATTATTAGTGAGTAGTTAGGAGGCTTGGTGTGCTAAAAAGGCTTGCGTGAAGAGATTTATGCAAAGAGCTAGATGGAAAATACAAGCTGAACAAAGAAAGATAATGTTCTGGGTTATTCATGGTGTTGTAGTTTTTAAAACTATGAAGTTGCAACAATTTCTGCCTGCACTGTAAACTCAGATGACTGGGCATGCAAAATATGAGTGGGAAAAGATTCTGCATACTTGCAAGAACATGTAACAGCTGAAGAAAACCTTGGTCATCAACCAATTCTGTTAATCACTTCTGTTCCCTTTTCAAGGTTGTAGAAAAGCCTTGCTCCTTCATATTGGCTTGCACAGATCCTCTGTGCCTTTCTTCTGTTTCCTAGATCTGTGGTCTCCAGTCCAGTTATGCTATCTGGATTTAGAACTTTTGTCTTGCACACAATGCGGACCCATACCAAATTAACTTTTCTGGTCACATTTTTATTTAGGCAGTAGCATAAGTGCTCTCCCTGCCTCTGAAATTTTATTCCTTCCATCCTGCCTTTCCTTTAAACTTGCCTGAGTATGTATCTCAAAGCAGTTGTGGGGCAAGACATAAGCATATTAAGCTTGCTCCTGGTGTAAAGTTAGGAGTAATTATACTGTCCTTCACTGCCAATGTTTTGGTGATCCGAGGTTTTTTTAGGTTCTGGTCGGGATTTTTTTTTGTTGAGAATGTTTGTCCTTTCTTAATAATTCTCAAGCAAGTACTCTTTCCTACCACGTAGTTTAGAAGCTGGTTTATGTTACCAAAGTGCTTTTCTTGGTTTTATTCCTAAAATGTTTTAATAGCATTTTTTTTTTTGTAATTACATGTAATTTAGAAGTACATATGTTACAATATAGGGATTAATAGAATAAATTGTACTTGATATGCAGAAACATCAAGTAGTAATACAGATTTCTTCTTTGTATATTAAGAACCCCATCAACTAATGACAATGTTTGCATATCCATTTTGAGGTATGACATTTGCTGTAAAGTATGCATAAATTCAAATTTCTGAGGCTCCATGCTGATGATTGTAAATTCCATTATAAATGGTATCTTTAGGAATTAGAAATATTTAAGAAATATTATTTTGGAGTGAATATAATAATTAGCAACTATTACTGCCTAGGCAATCTTGGATAGAAATTATCTATCTTAGTACTAAATTATTAAAATTTTATTGATATTTTAAGTTTTGGCAGTGAAAAATTTGACTAATGCAACTCTGTGAGAGGTGAGGTTAATAGGGAGAGAAAAAGAGAGTTCTATTTTTTAAATTTTGCTTTAATGAGTAGGAATTTCAAGAAATGTCATGAAAATCCATTTTGAGAAAGGAAACAGGAAAGATAAAGTAACGCAGTGTTCCAGACCTTGTTACTAAAATTTAAGAGAAGTTTTAATTAAGTGAAAGTACTTGTAAAATGTGAAATAATGTGGTAAGTAGAACATGCGAGCTGCAGGAGAGGCCACTTGGGTAGAGCCATACAGCAAATAAATACTGTATGAGGAGACAGAAAAAAACAGACCTTTTGTTAATTTATATGGTTTTTTTAACTTAAAAATTTCACAGAACTCTCCATTCCTCTGGTATTTTTAAAATAACTGTCCCTTGTAAGAACTACAGTGCAGAAATACAGCCACATTTTTACACATTGTTGCTACTGAAGACGCCATAGAGGACTTAAAAATGCCTCTAGCAATCCGCAGGGTGTCTTAGGTTATTCAAAAAGGATAATGAGACTGCTGTATACATAATACAGTTGGAATATAAGGAAACTACTTAATTATCTATTTAGTTAGGCCAGGTTATGTGACAGACCATTCTCTATGTGTCAGGAGTGGCATGTTGTCTACTAAAAGCCAAGTAAAATAAATAGAATAGCTGGAGGACTGCTGATGGCTGTGACACTGGAAAGTGCTGCACAGGATTAATCAAGGCTTATCATTTAAGAATAATGGAAGAGATTTCAGTAATACTGGTGTATTTCCTAGGAAAGGATAATGACATGCTATAGAAAACAAAGTCATTAAAGGAGTAAGGAATACTATTTCACGTGTCATGTAAGTCTGTGTACCATAAAAGAGGAATAGGAAGTTTTCCAGGGATAGTTTAGAATTCTTTTTACTATCTAAAGAAGAAAGTAGGAGCAAGTAATACACAAGGCAAGAGTTAAAGCTTCCTGAAAATGAACTAATTCTGGTGGGAAAAAAGGAAATGTAAAGGAATTTTTTTGTTCTATAGACAAAACAGGAAACCCCACACAAAGAAAATGAAACACCAGCAGCATAACTAATATAGTATACTTTATTAGTAATTAGGAAAAGGGAGATTAAGTAAAAGGTGCTTTTGATGTCTCGCAAATGTCAGCAAGTGTCACAGAAGCTTTATGGAAATACTGGCTGGGCCTATCAGCTGATTACCACAGTTCACATAAGTTAGAAATAATATTTCATCAATGATGTAGTCCACAGAACACTTTTTTTTTAAACCAGCAATTAACATTGCAAGGGAAAATAATTACTGTGGAGTACAGTTCTTAATTTGTATCGCTGAAGATCAGGAAGGGCTTTTTGTCCCCAGTAAGTGTATTTGAGGAATAGAGTTCACTGGGGCTGATGATGCTGTCTTTTATGTATACACACATAACATGCAATTCTCTGTGTCATTTGTGCCAGGATTTATATCCAAATCTGGTTGTTTTGCTATTTTGCACTCTGATAGTGGAATAAAATATGCTGCTTTGGTAGAAAAAGTTTAAATTGTAGTTATAGCTGCCTACAAAGTGTTAATAGAAACATGATTGAACTCAATTAAATATCATCATGCGATTGTAATTCCCTATGTAATTGAGGTGCCCACAAGATGTCTAGAAGGCACCATTGTGGATAAATCCCCAAACTGTCTCCAGGACCTCAGCATGCTGGGATTCCACTCTTAAATGCCTATATAGTAAAGCATGAGGTGTGGGAAATAAACACAGTGAGTTAAAGACCTGCATACAGCTGCAGTACTGTGGTTTTATTGGGATTATGGGTATTTGGTGAAATGACTTCCTTGACTGGAGTGTTGCAATGGTGGGATACAGACTCTTTAGGAAGGACGGGAAGGGAAGACAAAGAGAGGGAGTTGCCCTTTATGTGAGACAGCAGCTAGACTACATGGAACTTTGCTCAGGGATGGAAGAGGAGACAATGGAGAGTTTATGGATTAGGATTAAAGGGAGAATAGGCACAGGTGACATTATAATGGGTGCTTGCTATAGGCCACTTGACCAAGAAAAACAAGTGGATGAGGCTCTGGAAAAATGGATAGGAGTGGCCTCACATGCACAGCAGGCCGAGAGAGGGGATCCTTCCTTTCTGCTCAACATGTGCAAGGCCATGCCTGGAGTCTTGTGTCCAGTTCTAGGCATCCCAATTCAAGAGATGAACACACTGCAGAGAGTCCAGCAAAGAATGATTAAGGCACTGGAGCACCTCACATATGAGAAAAGGCTGAGAGAGCTGCAACTCTGTACACCAGAGGAGAGAAGGCTTGGGGAGCTCTTATCAAAGCACTCAAACACTTGAGGGGAGGGTGCAAAGAGGACAGAGCTGGCCTCTTTTCTGAGTTGCCCAGTGACAGGACCAGAGGCAATGGGTGCAAACCAAAAAGCAAGAGGTTCCCCTGAACATCAGGCAGCATTTTTGCCCTGTGAGGGTGACTGAGCAGTGTCACGACCATTCTGCAATGTAACTTTATGTAATGATTTAAATTACAACTCTTTATTTAGTAACTGGTATATAGATAGGATTTTTCTTGAGAATACTATTCCCTAGAACAACAGATTTCATAATCTAGTAAAAGAAGAGAAAACTTGATGGAAAAATAAAAGTATGAGTTGCATTTAAGAGTTTATAGATACTCCCCCTCTCTTCTATCACCAATCCACATTTAATACCTTGACTACCAGTTTAGGCTTATAAGATTTCTCTCCCAGATGTATAGTCTCACTCATTTCACTATGATATAAATGAAGTCAGGATTGATCCAGGACATCTTTATCCCTCATTGCTTTATTTGCTATGATTAGATATAGTATCAATCCAGATTCATCAGAAGTCTCCTGAAACATATGAAAAAATATGTCAACTGTCTCTCCCTCTCTTTCCTTCCTTGGGATTGAGTTTAATAATAATTCTATATTATCATGGTTATCACTGTTTTGGAGATTATTAAAATGGTTTTTATTCCTTAATTCTGATATACCTCCTCCACTTAAGTTGACATTTTCCACTTCCTGGGTTGACAGACATTGTCACTCAGTTCTGTGTGATAAATACAGAGTATACCTGAGGAGAAAATACACACATCACAAAGGTAGAAAACCTTCAAAGCTCTTACTATTTTACATGTTACAGTGATTTCTGACAGAAACAAAGACAATCTTGTGTTACATATTTTTAAGTGGCCTCCAGCAGTAGGTGAAATAAACTAAGCCATCAGTATTTTAAACATGTTCTGCTTTTGTTTTACAAAATTCGGTGCTTTATATGTATAGTGCAAATTGTACATCAGGATATATAAAAAATAACTCTGTTTTAATGGTTATTTTGTTAATAACTAGGCTAATTTAGGAACACATATATAAGATTTAATAAAATAATTCTTCTTTGCAAAAAAACCCCAAACTTACAATTGGTTCTTACAACCACTTTGTTGTGATTAATGTAGAGACCATAAGGATAAGTGGTGACTTTTCCTAAAAAAAAAAAAAAAAAATTAAACTAAACAGAAAAACCTCTAAGTTTTAAAGTACATGAAGCTATTGTGAATTCAGTAAAAGAAAAGTATGTGCTGTTTTAGCATATTTGCCTTCCTAGGCTGTTCCTTGGTGTAATAGGGAGATTGTTCTGGAAACTACTTAATCCTTTGTAAAATATTTAGTACAGATTTTTATTTTAGTCAAAAAACAGCCAAAAAACATAACACATAAAAGATATGGATATTAAAAAACCTCTAACCAAGTCTGAGGAAAATCCTATTGGATACATTTTCATTCTGAGACCACAGGGTAGTGTACAGAGTCTACTCGTAGAAGTAGGAATGTAGGCCTGTGCCATTTTGATTTCAGCAGCAGGAGAACCAAACAATGCTTCTTTGTTCAGTCCAGTGTTTTAATGAATGGGGACCTGAACAACTGCCATGGGTCGGGTTTCTTTTTTTCTCTTTAACACAAGAATTCCCTTCTGCTTACTCATACCTGGTCGTCTACTGGAGGTGCCAGGAAGTAAGGGCACTTCAGGTCCACTGGCACTTCTCTGCTTTCTGTCTTTACCTGATGTACAGACTGTATTTATTACATTAAAATTGGAAAACAAAATGAATATTGGCTTATTCAAGAACTTTTTCGTGTATGGCATTCAATTAGTCTTTCATCTTAGCTCAATGCTTCTGTGTCTTCTGGAAGCTGCCACAACCTAATGAAGCTGAAACTTTCTTGTTCTAACTCTCTGAACACCAGCTAAAGATCTCAGCTTGTGGAGGGAGTTTGGGTATTGATACATTGACATAGTGCATCTGTGAAAGACCTCTTGCTGCTGCTCATATGATGTGTCTTTAAAAAAAATCCTGCCTTTCTCACCTGAAATCCTAGAATATTTTGTCCGTGACAAGACCATCTACCTGCTCTGACTTTTCCCTGTAGAATAAACTACAGTAATAGGAAAAAGATACAAATCTACTGATGAAAAAAATACATTTGCTGTCTGTTTAGTTTCTGGAAACTGAGAATCTTCAAGTTTATATCCATAGTGAAGATTGTAGGGAGCTGTGAAAATAATATTTCTATTTATGTGATAGATATTATTACATTCAGGGATGTAGAAAGAAATGCTAAAAAAATTTACTAATTACAATTTATCTCTTACCATTTTAAAACATTGGTAAGAGCAAACACAAATTTTGAACAACAAGGAACTACTGTGATCTTTATCAATAAAAATGGTGGAAAATATTTTTATCTTTCCTTTTGACAATGAATCAAGTTAAGCAAATACAGTCTGAAAATGCAGTGCAGACTGGAGTTTTTAATTTCCGCTTCTTGCAAAAGAATTTCAGAATACTCCTCATCTTACATTACTTGTTGGGCTTCTATTTTAGTTTGTTCACCCCTTACCTTTCCCAGTCTCACAAGGAATTATTTGAAATCTGTCTTTTTCCTTTCTGCCCATCTTCTCTTAAATAACACAGAGTAGAACAGTCCTGGCAAACTGACAATATAATTGAGTGAGAAAATTTAATGTGTGACATGTCTCAATAAAACTTAGTGCAAATTACAGAATCGCTTAAAAGAGTTGCTTAAAAGGTTACCTTTCAGATAAATTTAAATAAGTGAACCTCTTTGGTGACTAAAATGTGGCTTAAAGCCATGACAGTTAAATCTGCCAACTGAGGGAATACCGCACAGGATATGAGCTGGTCTTTTACAGCTTTACTTACTGAAAATCTTTTACAGAAAGTGCAGCTAATGTTAAAAAACTGCATCATTTAATAGTTCAGTTCATTATGCTTAAAATAAGTATCTCCATTGTGGGAATTCTATATCAATTATTTTTTGTTGATTTCATGTCAGATCTGCCCACTGTTATGACTATGTTTAGAGAGACAATCATTATTATTCAACTAAGTATCCAGTCAAGTTGCTAATATTAAATGTGCACTAGAACACTGAGTGAAATGGCAAATGCTTCCACGGCATATTTTGGCTTCACATTGCTAATATAATTACTTAGAAAAAAGCTAATAGGTTACAATTTGCCCTGAAATTTGTCCTCAGAATAAGGAGACATTCAAGACTTATTTGAATAAAATCTGAAAGACAGAGTAATTTAAGAGTGTACTGAGGTCTCATTGTTAATGACATTAACAATGACACATCACATTGTTAATGTGATACTTGGATTAAATTGAGATATTGACACATTGCAGAAGAAAGTAGAAAAAAATTGCTACATTATACAATTAAAAATGGCTACTGTAAAGTAAGGGAGTAAGAGTGCATTTAATAGGTTAATATTAAAATAGTCTGTCATTTTGCAAAGGCTGCAAAAACTTTAAACTGTATTGGAAAATGTCCTATGCATTATAGCCTATTAAATTAAGATTAAAAAACCACTTGAACTGTATTAATGCCTACAGTAAGTTTTCTAACTAAAGGGAAGTTTCTTAATACAGTCATATCTGTTGTCTAGTTATTTGAATACCAATCACTGAAAACCCATAGAGGAACTTCTGAATCTGAAATTCAAATAGAAATAGGTGTGACAAATCTTAAAGTCTTTATCTGGTGTTGTCATAAATCATTTTGAATTCCACAAGTAGCTTGTGTGATAAAATAGATCTGACTAGCCCAATCTTCTCTCTGTTTTTCACAGTAGCATCTTGTCGCTTTTTGGTGAAAATAGGATTAATACTTTGTATGCTATTAGAAAAAAAGTCCACCTACTTTATATTCATTTTGGGAGATTTCAGAATTTAGTGGAATTCATGGGGGAAGGCGGGGAGAAACCCCAAATTCCTGATGGACAGGCTTAATTTGAATGATTGGATGTCAATTAACATGGATTTCCTGTGTTGTAATTTTCAAGTAATTTCCAAAGCAGAATTATTATGTTGTTCAACTCAAGTCTTTTGAAAGTATTTTTACAAAGGTCTTTTACAGATCTAAAAAGTTATTGAGCTGAATTTGATTGGGGTATCTTTTCTTGAACTCATTTTGTTTATGGTTGCACTTACCTTAAAGAGGAATGTAATATGTTAATTAACTCTGCAGTTTTTTCCTGCAGTTGAATAAAAAGTGTATCTGTCTCTTAAAACCTGTTTTTGTCTCTGCCTTGGGTTGGTAATTCAGTTTCATTTTTAAATATTCACATAACACTCCATTTTGTGGCCCTCTGTAAATATTATGTTCTGTTTTACAAGACCTTCCTTTTTTATTTATATGAAATCCTTCTGGATTAAGAAGTTCATTCAACCAATTTAGATAGAAGATATTCAAAAATGTCTTTCATGGTAATTGTAATTTCTGTATGATGAAACAGGGCTATATAAAATAATACCAACTGACATTCTGATTTTCTATAAAGTGAGAAAAAATGTACCTAAAATACATATACCAGTGCAGCTGAAAAGGGAAGTATTTCTGTGAAAGAACAGCAAGAAATTCACTGAAACAGGAGTTTGCAAAATATCAGTGACAGATATGAAAACAAAACCACATCTTCACAGCTGATCATTTTGTGCAATGAAATTGCTAAATGAAACAGCTGTCTTTCCATTTCTCAGCTTGGCTGACATGAATCACAGATGCCCATTAGCCAAAATAACGATAGGAAACACTTTATACTAAAAGTAGCAGAGAAATATTTCGCAGAACATTTTTTTAGCACTTGAGTAAAATGAAAACTCTGCAGCGCTGATTGACACACTGCTCATGCATTTCAGAGCTGGGTAATGATTCACTGTAGAGGGCTGTGAAGCACATGGGACAGTCTTTAGTCACCTTCATTGCTCTAGTAACATCTAGATTGGCTTAAGAGATAAAAAACAAAATGAGAGGCATTCTCTTTCCTTGTTTATATATACTGCTCATTTTCACCCCTTGAATTATATCTGGAAGACTTGCTCATTGTATCTATAGCTTGTGTTTCCTGATCACCCAAAAAGACCTTTGGAAATGTTATTCTGAATTTGAAGTTTGTCTACAAGAACTCTGAACTCTTATGTATATACATACAATTTAAATTGGATTACAGAAGGCATTATTAACAATTTTTTAGACAACACAGTGTTATAGCTTAAAGTGTTCTTCTAAGCTATGAAGGTTGGTATTCCTTTTAAACATGTTACTGTGAAGTGCAACTCTCAGCTCCCTAGAAGTCTTTATGTGGATGTCTCAAAGTCTTATACTCAGCTCCCTTTCCAGACTTTTGGCTAATATATGTGTGGGGAAAAACAAACAGACAAAAAATCCCCAACAATCCACACAAATCAAAAAACCCGCACAAGTATAAAGTTTGAATTTGGCAGAGGTAATAGGTTAATGATTTTGTGGGCATAAAAATAATTTCCAAATCACCTTACTAAGATTTACGCATAGCTACAGGAGAGGCAATGGAAAATCATCAAAAATGATAGTATCTTACATATTAGACAAATAAGTATATTAAAAGATCTTTACATGCTGAATTTGATCTAAATATAATTGTTCAAAAGCTTCATAGTTTTTAGTTCAGGGATTTTTTTTAGTTTTCTAATTTAGTTCTCCTCACTACTCTGTTCAGGCTTGTAGTGCCAGGGAACATTTTAAGGCACCAGAATATGATTATTGGTATTGCTAATTTATTTTACAAGTTCCTGGCATGGTTTTGCTACATATCACTCTCCAAAACAATTTCCTTGCATCATTTGTACATTAAATTTGTCCAAACACTCTTGCTGGGAACTGTTTGCATGGAGTTATGCTATTCTGGAGATAATTTATTAGAATGGATTTTGCCAGACTGGTTTCTGAGTCAAAGAACGGACATTGCAGCATCGATACACTATTGTCAACTTTTGTGAGAACTTAGCAGACCTAGCTTTGGAAAGCACCTGGGAAAACTGCAATGTCCCCATTTAAAGATCCCTCTCAAACAGGACCTTATTTTATATTTCTGTCACACATCTAAGGAGAAGCAGCCTCTTATCATGCTTTTCATCACTCTTGCTGTGAAAATATTTCATAGAGTGGTCATGGACCAGCAGTGAGTTCCTAGGACCAAAATGTTTTTGAAGATGAAATTATGTTCTAGGAAGACATGGAGAAGAAAACACTTAAGGACTACTTACACTAAATGACATTTTAAAATGAAGCCTGGAAGATACAGTCGAGTCCCTTAAAAGAAAGGTGAAAGGATTAATTGGAGGTGTGAAAGGTCACCATTTTTGTGGGCCATCAAGGGAGGAGCATGAGTTCACTTTAAAAATTCATTCCTCAAAAGAGGCGTGAGAATGGCTGGAAACCTTCAGTTTGAAGTCATCAAGAGAAATAGAAGCAAAAGAAATAAATACATTTATTTGCAAAAGATTTTTCTTAACGTCTACCTTCCTACTCTTTATTTTTGGTGGAGTTTCCAATTTTTTTAATTTACTGTAGAATGAAAAGAAGCAGTAAGAAAATACTCACTTTGTAAAGTAAACATGTATGTGTGTAGTGTAAGCAAAGTTTAATAGGTCTAAATACTTTTATATAGAAAATCAAAGTTCAGAACATAACAGTATTCAGATTTCTACCATGAAGGGTTTGATCCAAGATTTCTGGTGAGTTCTGTCTGTTCCACATATTTCAAGTCTGTGGGAAATGTTCAGTTTTGAAAATTTTTCACGACATAGAAGTTTACTGTTTGACTTCGGCTTATCCTACCAGTCCACTCTGTATGTTTGGTTTCAGCACAAAAGACAAGGAAAGACACATTCAAAACCATAATAATTTAATCTTTTTACTTCTAATACTTAAAATGGGTGCTATGGAAGACAATACAAAGGGATCATAGATGAAAAAGAGAAATATATTCATGGCTGCATAGCAAGGGGGATATTTGTACTATGCGGTGTGTATGACATTTTTCATGATCTGAAATATAAGCTTAAACTAATAAAAGCTCTTCACATGACTGAATATAATCTTACTGCAGATCTAATCGATGTTGTTATTATGTGTTTAACTATTTCTAGAAATAAAAAATGCACTAGTTCTGTCTTAAACTTTTTGGAATATTCTGATATTTCTTGGGTGGGATTTTAAAAAAGTTTTTATATTTTTGTAAAAAGACTTTCTGCTTGATTTGATCCTTCTGCTGAACTCAAAAGTAAGTTTACAAAAAGAATATATTTCATGGTGAAAATAAATCTGAGTGCCAGTTTCTTTCAGTTAATTATGAAATCAATGAGATTGGAAGGACCTTTCCAACAAGGTGATGAGACAAATTATGCTAACTGTATCCATAAGATCAAATGATCCAACATCCATACAACTGTACTGAACAACAAAATATGATTGAATAATTTTTTATATAAAGACAGTCAGGACAGCAAGTTATATATGTGAAGTCAAGCTTTATACAACTTGTATAATGGGTGTTAAATCAATATTGAATGCTTAATAAATTTGTTTTTTTTTTTTCCTTTAGGCTATTTACATTAGTTGACAGAGTGAAAGTGATAATGACTTAAAATGAAATGTTCCCCAATCTAGGAGAACTATAAATAATATGAAATGAAATTTTAAAAAATTATTATTTCATGAAACCAGTGGTTCTGTTTTCCTTAATTGTCTTGTATTTAACCATGTTCTTTATCTGCTTAGTGAATTTACAACTAGCACAGCAGTTGTGAATTTTTAATAGGATCTCTTCAAGGAAAGAAAAGGTCAGTATTAACATAAAAATCTTCTTTAAGAACTGTGGTGCAAAGGTTTCTTAGCAGAGAACAGGTGTTGCTGCAAAAGCAAAATCTGCCAGAACAGTCAAGTGAAAAGATGCTTGGAGCTAAGTTAGGAAATGCTGGCTGTCAGTCAGGGTGAATGAAAATTACTTTCTTAATGGTATTAACCACATTTTTTGCATACAGAATAATTTAACATACAATTACGGTTTTTTAAAACCTCCATCCTTTTCATTGTTTCTAAACAAAATGCTGTGTTCTTCCATTTCAGCTTCATTCTGACCAGGATAAGGGAGATGGATCCCTCAAATACATTTTGTCAGGAGATGGGGCTGGTACTCTTTTTATAATTGATGAGAAAACAGGAGACATTCATGCAACTCGGAGAATTGACAGGGAAGAGAAAGCCTTTTACACCCTGCGTGCCCAGGCTATCAACAGAAGAACTCTGAGACCGGTGGAACCTGAATCTGAGTTTGTCATCAAGATCCATGACATCAATGACAATGAACCAACATTTCCAGAAGAAATTTACACTGCTAGTGTTCCTGAAATGTCAGTAGTAGGTGAGTTCTCTATACTGAGGCATAAATGCCAGTTCTCCATTACTTGACAAATTATTTCCCCATCCTCTCAAAAGTCAGTCATGTGCAGCATTCTACCTGATGACTTAAGTAATTTTCATTTTGACTTGTTTGTTCAAATATTGAAATTGCATCCAGAAACAGATTTCTATGATCTGAGATCTATTTCTACTTTGAATATCCAAATTATTAGCTTCACAGTTCTTTGGAATATAAATATTAATAGATAGTAGGTAATGGTGAATCATCCTCCTCCTTAAAAACTGTTAGGATAAGATGACTAAATTAGCCTGTTGAAAGCTCAATAAATTTTTTTTCTTTCATTTTCACTGGAAGTTCCCAGTGGTGATAAGAACTGAACGGAGAGCTGTCTCCACTCTCTCTGTGGCTGAGGAAAATTATATATTGGCTCATGTGATGTTGATGCACTGTCTGAAGGTAGACACCCTCTTTATTTTTTTTTTTTCACTTTTTTACTGTATAGACAAATCCTCTTGTACTTTCACACCCTCCTTTAACTCCATCCATGAATGACGCCTTCAAGAATATTAAACAGCTGTTTGAGTTAGTCTTTTTCTGTTTGCAATGTATTTTCAGTTCTTATCTTAAGTACAAAGTTGTGGCCTGGATCATGCCAGCTGGTGAATTTTATAAACAATAACATTTTGTAATATGAGCTATTATTGATATTAGTGCATACAATTCTTTAGGAATAATTTTCAAAGACTTAAAATATATGAAGTTTCTTTTAAAATTTAATATTAATTTATTCATTGTATAACTGTAACTACTATAATGTAAAATTCTAAAAATTCAGAAAACAAACAATAAATTCAATATAACTTTTGGCTATTGTTAGCATTTTAATTACTTCCACTGCCTGAATAGATTGAACAGGTGTTTTAGATGACTAAATAGCCTGTTGAGATTATTAGTTTTTGAGATGTTTTATATATACAGATATTGAAGATTTAGTACTTACTTTTCTGGGCCTTAGAAAATGCTAAAAGAGCAAGAAAATACATAACTATTGAAAGAGAATGGCCTCAGCAAATCTGTGCAGCACTGTATGGAAGCATAATACTGATAGTTTTTATTCTTAATATTTCAATCTGCTTTCAGTTTGTGGTTGAATAATTTTTAGAAGTTCCAGCATTCGGCAAGTGGTTTTTATTATAAAGCAAAATAAATTTAAAAAAAGAAAGATAAAAAAATCTGACAGATGATTATGTAGGCCTGTACTGAAATCTCATCAAATCAGTCCATGTAAAGAGGAGAATTGAAAGGTCTTCCACCTTTACTGTTCCAAAATCTAACAAAATGTAATACCAATTTACTAATGGACTGATCAGTTCTAAATTTCCATAAACATATACGGCTTTAGGTACAGCATCTTGAAAGTGCATCCTGACAGAACATTGCTGCATTTTCTAGAGAAGCATATGACAAGATTACAGCAGGGTTGAAAAAGTATGTCTTAGAGTTTCCACTTTATTTCGCATGTTCTTTCTATAAGTTCCAGAATGCATTGTTTAAAATGTGATTGGAAAGATTTAAGAAAGTTACTCAGTGTTTTCATTTAATATTATGCAATTATATAATATTCAGTTATAATCTACAGATTCCTAATTTTATCAGTCTCAATTCCATTAATATCATCTTTCTCTTTAAGTGTTCTCAAACATTCACGGCATTATTTCAATGATTCTAAAGTTTTCAGATTCCAAGATTCCAGTGTATCTGTACATCTGTACATAGATCATAAAATTTTGAATCTGCAAAATTTCAGCATTGTAATGACAACAAAAAAGAGAGAAGATGATAAGAAAAATGTATAGAAAAACAAAGAGCAGCAAAAAAAAGCTTGGGTGGACTTGCATTAACCTTGTATCTTGCATAAATAGCTGTGCTGAAACAAATGGACTTTATTCTGTCAAAAAAACTGAAATAATTTAGAGAATTATAACTCAGTTCAAATCCGTCATGTTCCTGGATTTCCTAAATGTGGCCATTCAGCTGCTAGAGTGACTGACTGACTACCTGATATGTAGAATTTTCTTTTACCTTTATTACTTTTGGCTTCATGGCTGACCCCTAGAGGTATATGTTCATCTGTGGTCCATGAGAGAATGATGTGATTTTATAAAGTATTCATCAAAGTTGATTCATTTCTTAATAACACTAATTTAATTCTCCAATTTTAAAAAAATCTAGTCAGTAATCTCAAAACTAAAGGCTGAATGTAGAAGGGGAGAAATCTTCTAAAAGAATAAGCTGCATAAAACTTTTGAGAAAAATTGAATTAATTAGAAATTGTGAAGTCATTATGTTAAAATTCTTCACACATTTGTACATTGATAATATACTATCACATCATTAATTACAAAATATTTTTAAATTAATATTTTTTCTGACATCATAGAATTCAAGCATTTTTAGTACAGCAATTTACATGAGAAATTTATGAAAGAAGAAACAATTATATTTCTTATGACAATTGCACTTCCCCATCCAAAGGAAAATAGGAAGAAATTCCTACATTTCTCTATTTTTCTCTCTCCAGATTATTTTTTATTTATTTTTATAGTATTTTAAGCAGTCCATGACTTGCCCAGTACTGTTGGCCATAGGCTAAGAAAGTGTCAGGCTTGATGTAAGGAATGCAGATAGAAATTGCACTCTTGGATGTAATTGCACTGTTGCATTGAATGTCTCCTGTAGTACCCACTTCTGTGAGAATGTAGAAACATTTAATCTTTCTATAAGTGTCTGGAAACATTAAGCAGAGTGTAGGATATAAGTATTTTCTCAGTGATAGGTACCAGAAAGAGAAATTACAAAGCTAAATTACTATGGCCCTTAACTGAGTAGATATGAGTTATATGGTTCTATAAAAAGTATGATACTATCAGGACTGGAATGTTTTTATTATCTAATCCAGCGCAGTCAACATCGTATGGCACTGTGCTATACACTGGAAGTCTGAGACAGAGAGAGATTACTGGAACCACACCCTGCCTTTCCTGGCTCAGACCTGTCAAGCAGACAGAGCATCATGTGAAGGATTCCCTATCCTCACTCTGATCCACTTAGCTGAGTGCGGTGACTTAGGGGAGAATGGTGCCATGCTCCTGCCCAGTCCTGCAGGTGCATCTGTTGTGTGACTACCTCGCTGTCGCAGGTGCCCTTGCATAACAGGTAGGGAAGGTGCTGATCTCACCTCTCTGCTGATTTGCATTAGGACACACAAATATGGAATGAAACTGTGTCAAGGGAAGCTCAGGCTGGATATTAGGAAAAGGTTCTTCATTGAGAGATTAGTCAGTCACTGGAACAGGCTCCCCAGGAAAGTGTCAGAGTGTACTGAATGCTTCTCTTAGTCATTTGGTAAATTTTAGGTAGTCCTGTGAGAAGCAGGAAGTTGGACTTGATGATCTTTATGGGTCCATTCCAATTCAGTACATTATGTGATTTCATGATGGAATTATCCACTAAAATCCACATCATTATTTTTATGGAATGACTTGCACTCCTGCTATTATTGGTACATCCAAGTTTGATAGTTTACTATTGTCCTAGGTTCCAATGTAAGATGTAACCAAAAGCATGTATTCTACTATCATTTTCACAAGCTGTTAAAGCAGGTGGGGCAATGTTCAGTATCTCCTACCATGACTCATCCTTGGTAACTCCCTCCGGGAGCTATCTCTGTTCAATGGGCCATCAAGGACCCACTGCATGACTCATAGAATTACATCAGTCCATTGTGAGATGTGCCGCCCAGGGGGAGGAACCAAGCATTCCTACCTGGATATAATCTGGGGTTTGGAACAGTACAAGCAGCCCTTACCTATGGGACTCCCAGAGGACAAGAGCTTCGCCACTGGACCTTCAGGTGAAGACCAGACCCTTTTCTACAGGATCACTGCTTCAACAGAACCACTTAATCTGGACTGCTATCACCACCCTGACTAACAGTGTTTCAGGTTGTATCCTGACTCTGTCAGTGTTCTTGTACTATTGCATTTATTTTGATTTTCCTATTAAATTATAATTCTGACTCATGATCTCCCACTGGTTTGTTTTCAAACTAGTATAACTATCAATCAGGTATGAAGGCTGGACCACTAGAAAGACACACAAACTTACGCAAACAGTATTTTCAGTTTATTCAAACCAACTTCATAGAGAAAGACCCTTTTATATATAAGTAGGATTGGTGAGTGGCAATAGTAAAATGGGGTGAAAAGCAAAGTAAAATACATGTCACTTTCATTATGAAAGGTGAAAGCGGACATACTGCAGATAGATGGTAACAGAGATCAGATGTCATGCCTCTTATTGGAGGACACAACACTGGAACAATTCTCTTTGTTCATTGTTTCAAATTCCTGTAGACATTGTCATCCTCTTTTATATGTACTTTTACCACACAATGATGTTTTATAGATAATAAATATTTGTTATTTTTTTTGTTAAACTTTAAATCCATGTCAGTCTTTACTATGACTAATAACTTAAAACTTGTATCTGTGCCTTTTATTTATGCTATTCTGCAACTGCATTCTCAAAACCTCTGCTATCACCTGGTGACTGCATTCTCAGTCCTAGTACTGAATATCAATGTTTCAAATGGGCTTAATCTTACCTCTACTTTAAGAAGTGTAAAAAAACCAAAAAGTCAACAATTCTGCAGTTTTGCCACTGTGTTGGCTTTTTCTACGCATCAATACTGAAGCCACAATGGTGAGGTGTTCATATGAACCCTGTATGCACTTATCTGAATACCAGAAAGAAGACAAACATGGTATCACATAATACAAAGAAAAGAATGAAATGCTTATGTAGCAAAAAACTTGAAGTGATTGAAATCTGTGCACCCTTGGAGTACAGGGTTTGCTCCATCCTGAAGTGCCGTGTACTAGATGGAACTATAAGATAATCAGGAGGTCAGAAGAACACTACAAAGTCTTTATCTACTCTATATGCCTCCATCTTTAAGGTAACAAATTGTGATGTAGCCATACACCAGCCTCTTTCAGACCACAAACAGCAGTTTTGATTTCTTCCTCAGGCTGTGGCATCAGATGGATACCTGAGAATGTGGCTATTTCTATTATCAAATAGAGTGTCTTGACAAAGGCCAATAAATTCTTTGCTCTTGTTCATCTTTCTTCTGTTGCTCATTGAACATAGAAAAGGCAGAGATAAATGGGCCAACTTCAGGATCTTGCAGCTGGATTGATATCCTAGAAGACAACTTATTCTCCTGAAGTCTTTGTACTGATTACCAGATATTTCATCTTCTTTCACTCTTTCCTTTCCTTACTTTCAGAGTTTATGACCCAGAATATTCTTATGGTTTTGACGACAGTCTTCTGCTCTGTCTATCATATTTTTCACCTATCTCTTTCTGCTCATTTGGAGATTTCTTTTCAGTACTGCAGATAGTCTATTTTCCTCTAGATGGATTTTCCTGTGCATTTTGCCTATTAGTGTATTTTAGAAAAGTTTCCAGAACTTTTTATTTAGACGTATTTTTATATATTTATATATCTTCACAGCCTATATATCCTCTAATCATTCCTTATCCTTATTTCATCTTGTAAGTTTTCTGCTTCTAAATTATCAATATATGCTTCAGAAGATGTAACCTCCTTCTGGGTTTACATGTGATGTGCAGGGTGCCCTGTTGGCCTGTCATCTCTACCTCTTTACACGCTTTTTCTTTTTCTTCAGACAGCAGTTAGAGCTGCTTAACTTTCTGCCTTGGCTTCTTATATACTCCCTCGTTAGTGCTGTTCACCAATTCCCAAAGCTTAGTCCTCTCTGCCACAGAATTCATCTTACAACACTTCCTTCTGGTTTCCTATTAACAAAGATATTTTAAAATCTTTTTTTTCATACAAAGTTCTCTCAGCAAGCCCTTTTGCATCTTCTGACTTATTTCAAAAACCCAAATTATGTTATTTTTAGGTTTTTTACAAAGTTTGATTTCACCCTGCACACAAATCCTGCCATAAGGAGATGGGACAAAAAGTTAAAAAAAAAAAAAAGGCAAAAAACCCCCTAAGATAAAACATTATTTTTCCTTTAAAAGGACATCTTAAAAGAGTTGAAATTATCCACTCCTGTGCTTGTTTACAACTTGTTGTTTTCTAAGTTACAGGAGTACCATGTAGTCAAAGATCTTTCTGATACTGAGTTCTCTGAAAATGCAGCCCTTTACAGTTCTTTTCTGTATTCTGCAGCTTGAAATAGATTATTTCAGGGGAAAACATGTGTCATTATTTCTGGGGAAAATAGGTGTCATTATTTCCTGTCTTTTCCACTAGAAAGAGCAGAAAATTTCTACTAATTTGGCTTGTTATTTGTATGGATAATTTACTATGGAGGGTACTTGCTCTAGTTAAATATCACATAACTCAGATGAGAATAAAGAAACCAAAATCTAAGTTTAGAATCCAGCTCTACAGTGGATATTTTGTGTATTCCTTTTCCTAGATAATTATCTCTGGTGATTTTTATCTAATATGTATGCATCACAAAATGAATTGTGAGGTCGAAGTAATTAATACTTGTACTGTGTTTGAAGATGCTTGCAGCAAACATCAGCAAGGGCCAAATATATTAATTACTGTTATAGTCCTAGACCCTCGGGAGAGTCAAACACTATAATTAAAGTTATGTTAAAATGTGCCTTCTGAGAACTACAATAATCTGACAATAGACTGTTTGTTTCTGGGCCAGGTTTACCACTGTTGAATTCTAGTTCACAATATAGTAAAATTGGCGATTATGCAAGGAGAAAATAACAGAATTCACTGGTGTGTTGTTAATAACATAGATGGTGCCATATTCATAGATCCATAGAATGGTTTGAGTTGAAAGGGACCTTAAAGATCTTCTAGTTCCAACACCCACTAGACCAGGTTGCTCAAAGTCCCAGCCAGCCAGGCCTTGAACACTGCCAAGGATGGGACATCCAGATCTTCTCTGGGCAACCTGTTTGTCCTGGTTTGAGACAAATTCGGAGGAATGTCCAAATTTGAATGTCCTCTGGTAGAAGGCAGGTTACAGCCACCCCTCCCCCACCAGGTTCAGGAAAAATTTTCCTCAGAGAAAAGTGAAAGGAAAAAACTATTTATTTAAAAGACACAATGCACAATGGGAAAAGAATAATGCCAGATAATAAAACCTCTCGCTGTGGAGAGAATCTGGTAAGATTTTAGAGTCCTTTCTTTGAGTGTGGCCTCTTTCTCTCTCTCCTATTTGGAGCCAGGTCGGCTTGGGCCCCTCTGGGCCGAGGTGTAAGGTCTCCTGGTGTGTTCTGGTATTGTTGAACAG
>VZTI01000922.1:104110-119158 GCA_013397865.1 Struthidea cinerea
TGCTGGGAGCTGACGGACATGTGAACTGTGAATGCTCATCCCGTAGGACATTTAGAAAGTGTGTTGCTGATGTGGCAACATGGGATAGGTCGTGTAGTGAGAATTACCATGTAAGGAAATACTGTGCCTTCAAAAAGTGTATAAAACCAACTTGTTTCTTTGAATAAACAATTCAGTTTCCCTGCTGATCTGGGTCCATGTCTCAAGTCACTCTCACCCCCACAGTAAAAAATTTCTTCTTTATATCTAATCTAAACCTGGTCTTTTTCAGTTTGAAGCCATTTCCCCTTGTCCTATCCCTCCATGCCCTTGTAAAATGTCCATCTCCATCTCTCCAGTATGTTATCACTGTCTCCTTTATGCACTCCAATAGAGTTCAGATCAGGCTTTAAATTCTGAAGGTCAAAGACCACCTTCCTCAGAAGTAGCCTATGACTATGTAAGAGAGCAAGGCCTAGACCAAGTGATGATCACTAAGTGATCCCTATACTATAGTTTTTAAGTGCTCGCACAACTGATCATCTTCAATGCCTTTGGATTTCTGGTCCAGGTTTGAGACCAGAATAAACAATATATTTGTTTTATTGAGCATCAGTGGTCTTCAGTGTACTGAAGCAAAGCAAAACCAGCTGGTGGTTTGGCAGCTGATGTGCACGATGTAACTGATACACTGATAGCACTACTCCCGTTGGCTTCTTGACCTGGCTTCTGTCGGGTTTTTAATAGGAATTGCTGATCCCCCTGTGGAAGCCTAGACAACACATCGCTTTTCCTCTCATAGCAAGGGCCAAGATCAAAGGGGAGTTCTGCATTCTGAATGGCACTTGGAAGTGTAGTGGTGCCCTTGCACTTCTCCTGCCAGGCACCTGACCCATAAAAGCCAAAGAGCTGAGGTAACATTAAAAAGTAAAGTTCATCCTTACTGCTTTTAGGTAATGGAGTGTACATTGTGTTGATAATAATCCACCAATTACACTGTGTGATAGTGATGAAATTAAGGAGCACAAGTCTCTTCCCACAGACTTTAAAGGGAGTAGGTGCAAATCTACAGTTTTCAGAAGTGTCTGATAGATTTTTTGGGGTGGACATATGCAGCCATGCTCATTGCAGCTGGAGAGAAGCACAGATGATATAATTTGCTCTGTTTCATGTGCATGGGTACTGAAATAGTAATAATTAATATATGTTCATTATGACACTCAAGGCAGCAGTAACTGTTAGACATATATTATTATATTGAAAATGGAATTATTTTAATATATTTTAAAGTTATTAAACATGTTCTTTGGTTTCCTTCCAAATTATTCTTCAAAGTCGATTCTCCTTATTTTTTTTAAACTAAAATGAAATAAAAGTCTCATCCAATTGACCTATTAATAGATACGTCTAGTTTGCAGGAATGAAGGAAATGTGAAAACTAGAAAAAAAGAAATTATTCAGTTACATATGATAGAGACAAAGTATTTCCTTTCATGGTTTTGCAATGTAGAAGTTTCTGAGTAATACATCATACTGTCGTGACATGCCCTTGATTATGACTGTTCTCCGTTTTTATGGATATGAAATGGAGCTGTAAACTTTACGTGTATAATTCCATGTTGGTCAGTGTACTCAGTGGCTTGGGGGGTTTTTGCCATTTTTTTAAACTTGCAGCACTTCAGTTACGGAACGTGATTTGTCTTATCCTTCTTTTACACAACTCTACTACTTCAGAGAAAATGATCTTTAGGAACAAGTATACATTCTAGCAGTGCAGTTTGCTATATAGTAGGATGGTCCAAAAGTGCATTTCAGAATCAAGACAACGCTCCTCAGAACTTAAATATGTTCAACAAAAAGGCCATTCACCTTTAAACAGAATAGTTATATAGACATGTATGTACAAATGGAGTTTGGTGTGGCTGAATACAAGACATTTTTGAATCATAAAGAGACAAAGCTTTTAGAACATATCTATCATTCCTACATTCTTATTTTTTAAAAAATGTTCAGATTTTCAGGTTCAGCCATGTTCCAGATGGTCACTAAAGCAATCTTTAATACAGTAGAAAGTTATTTTAACTTATTTTCTTTATACTTCTGTAGCATTCTTTATCTTTAAAAATTTTATTTTGTGTTTGGGGCTTTTCTCTGTTAACTCTGTGATTCATTTCCTTTTAGTATGGAATAATATAACCAGGAAAATGCCTGTTGTGCCTTCTTTATGAGATGCCAGTACTTTTAGGGACTCACTGAAACAAGTATTTCTATTCTCTAGCAGTTGAAAACTGAACATTTCTGAGAACTCATCTCTGTTTCAACAGTTAGGCACATGCTCATTCCCTTGATATTGGTGCTATGATTGAACAATTTACTTGTTAAAAGCAAGTTTGTCATCATGTCATGAAATCCCAAATAAATGGAGAAATAGCATTTGTTCCTGCTTGTTTTTCTATGTATGTTAGAATAAATATGTAGTACAGAAAGAGAACGAGAGGGAATAAATAGTTGTGCCGAGGGCCTTGGATTTACAGGTGCTTTATTTCATATTTGGCAGTATTTGGTGGGGAAAAGAATTTTGAAAGAATTGGGATAAAAGGAGAAACAAGTTTTAAAGTCTTCTGATCCTCAGACTGGCCCATGGCTAGCCAGTCATGTTCATATGATGATGGTTTTTCCCCTTTCTTTTTTCAATTCTTTCCTATATACTTAAAACAGTATTTGCACTTTATGGACGCACAGTAGGGGAGATTCTTGTTCATACTTTATTTCTCTGATGGAAGAGTTGAACAGGATGTAGAAAATACTTTGATTGAGGAAAAACTGTCAGTGGTAATGGCAAGCATTTCATGTTTTGAAGGACTTGTATATACTACTAAAATTTAGAGAAGGTCTTAAGGTTAGGAAATTTTCTGTAATCTAAATAATCAGCAGATTTCAAATTTCACATGAAAATGTTTCTTCTGGTAGTATCTATCTATAGTAATGCTTGGAAAGCAGAGAGAACCAATGACTTTTTTTTCACAACTTCCATTGACCTGTTTCATCATCTTTTTCTGTCATGTTCCTGCATATATCGTTTCATATCATCCTGATATTATTGAACAAAGCAAAAGAAAAGAAAAACAACCAAACCACAAAACACCCCAAACCCATTCTAGGCAATGGAAAGCAGGTATTTATTGCAATTAAAAAAAAAAAAAATCTTCTGAAAACAGGATATGAATACATGAAATTATTTTAACTAGGTAAGGATAAGAATTCAGCTCAGACATAGCTATTGTTTACATTTGCTAATTAAACCTTAATCACACGTGTGGGATTAGGGAAGTTTAGTTTCAATTTATGTAGAAGGAGATGCAAAATAGGGAAGAATGTACCTGATGTTGACTCTAAGATCACAAATAGAGTTGGAAAATCCAATCGATATTAGCTGAAATTTTCTTTGGAGTCTGTTGGAATGGAAATTGATGCTCTGAGATCTCCACATAGTGTCATGTGAAACTAAGTTGGCTTTGGATGTTTCAGGTACTTCTGTGGTCCAAGTTACAGCTACTGATGCCGATGACCCCTCATATGGAAATAGTGCCAGAATAATTTACAGCATACTTCAAGGGCAGCCATATTTCTCTGTGGAACCAGAAACAGGTCATGAAAATTTTCATTATTTTCATTTACCATAAACTTTAAATTCTTTCATTTAAAAGACCTTAGGTCACCTAAAAAATTTAATTTTAAAGCCTAACAGAAATGAAAGAACATTTCTTGCTTTTTTCTCATTATTTATAATTTTATAATACATATAAAACATCAAGAGTTATTACAGCTGAAATTATGAAGTATAAGTGACTTTAAAGTGGTGCTAGTTATAGATTAACATCTAAATAACAACATTTCTGATAAAGGTGAGAATAAAGGTTTGTTCTTAGAAAATATTGTTCTTTTTTTCCTAATGATTCTACTTGGATTAATAAAAGGTGATCTTTCGCCTAAACCTTATGCATAAATATCTTGAATCATTTTTAGCATGAAACTGGAAAGGAACCTGTGATGTAAAACTAAGTATTCAACCAAGACATAGCCTGTACTAAAGACTACTATAATTATAAGTAGACTACAATAAAACTTATGGACAGAAATTTGTACCTTGAAACATTAAATGAATATTTTAGAAATATATTTCAAACCTAATACAAAAAAAGATGCATCAGATTGCTGCACATAAACAACAAATACATCATTAGCGATTTTATTTTTCAATTTATTTCTTTCAGGCATCATCAGAACGGCGTTGCCGAACATGAACAGAGAGAACAGGGAGCAGTACCAAGTGGTTATCCAGGCAAAGGACATGGGAGGCCAGATGGGTGGATTATCAGGGACCACCACCGTGAACATCACGCTGACTGATGTCAATGACAATCCGCCTCGCTTTCCCCAGAGTAAGCTGCATTTAATAGTTGACTTGTGCTGTAAGAGTTAAGCAATCACCATCTGGTTTAATTTAGAGTAAATCTAGATTATGGGGCACACATAAACAAAAGGCTTATGTGCTGATTATTATTATTAAAGCAGTATATTAAATGTTACAGCATTTGTTTGTTAGAAAACAGTTACATGATCAAATATAACTGCAGTAAATCTGGAATACCTCCCAATAATGTGGGGAGCAATAGTAGGTGGACTCATAAGAGCATTAGAGCATTAGAGCAATGTTTTTTTCTTTCCTTACCTATTGCTTAAATCCTACATGCTCTCCCACTGGAGAATAAAACATGTTGTAATTCTAGATATGCAGAAATGTTTGAATTGAAGTATCTGCTTTAATATTTAATCATGAAGAACGTGGAAAAGAAATTACTTGAAGGGAGTCAAACAGATCTGTACTTTTTCAGCTATAGAGCTACAAAACATCATAGAAAATTTCCCAAATTAAAGTAAATGCCATTTAACTTTTTTAGGGTTTTTTACAGCTTTAGTGAAGGTTTTTATAATGCTTTTTGCCTTTTGATAATACAGCTGTCAAGAGTTTGTATCCTCAAACTAAAATGTAAAAATGTTCTTGGTCTCTATCTGATATGGAAATATTAAACTATGTAACATCAAACTTGTAACAGTTAAGCATTTTAAATACATTTGAAGCCTTTTGCATAAACTGAAGTTGCAATGCTTGCAGGGTGATTTAGACTTACTTGATATCTAAAGGATTTAGAGTATCCTCACCACATATTTTATACATTCTGTATAATTCTACTCAATCCAGTAGTTACTGATGCGCTCTTCTGGATCAAAATAACAGAATCAGCTTCAAATTATGCTCTTTATGGCACAACTGGAGTACATAATTTTGTTCAATTTAATATTGCAGATTATATATACGTGTTTAGCTAAGATGTTTCTCAGCTGTCATTTCATATACACACTTGAAATAAAAAAATCGTGCACCATCGAGTAATTAGAATTTGTGCATTTCCACAAAGGTCCTGTTCTGAACAGAATTTATTGTTAATTTATAATTTTATTTTCTTTTTTTTCCCCACAACTTTTTAAATTATTGTCTTTATTGTTTCCATTTGTGTATAGAAGATTATGTTGTTTCCATTGGTGTGTAGGAGAGGACTGCTGTATTACTCCTCTCTGGACATACTGAAGAAGACTACTCAAAGAGGTGTCATGTTCAAAGCCTTACAGAAAGAAAAATAACAGTTAAGACAGCATAAAAGATTCAAAAGTGCATATTTATGCTTTTCTTTCTTTTTGCTTGTTTCTTGAAGAGTGTGCTAAATTAGAAGTCAGAATGATGGAATCAACTTTCTAGACCATTTTTACATGACTTAGCTGGGAGTCCAACATAATGTTTGAGTGAGAGGAGGATTTGATGTAGCATCTCTGCATTTTTCTTTAATGCCAGTTTAAATCAGATGTGTCATTGCTTTAAGGAAACAATTTTACTCTCTTGGGCTTTTGATGTTGTGGGGTTTTTTTCTCTCTACTTTTTCTCTGACAATTTCTTTGTTAGATATAAATGTATGTTTCATTGGAGATGAAAACTAAAACATTTATAAAGATGACACATTTTACTAGATATATGAAAGTAAAAATAGCTATTGACTTTTTAAAAAAAATCTTTCTATTTAATCTCAAAATGCAAATAGACATTATAATGATTCATGATTTTAACAGAGTTCAGTGAGACTGCTGGAATTGAAACTGATTAAGTTAAACTATTCTTATTCTAGTCCATTAATAAAAAAACAGATGTATTAAGTTCATGAGGCAATAATAATCGTATCATATTTATAAATTACCAGACTAAGTATTAGAATGCCCATTATGTTTCCATAGGACTCAGCATATTACAGCTATATGTTTCAATAAAATTTTTAATAACAGCTTAAATGTCTCCCACAGGAAACTCATATTAAAATTGTGGAAAATTCTACATAATGTATTGTATCGTACTTTCTCAAAAAAAAAAATATATATAGAAGAACCCCTAATTCCTCTGTTGTTTAGATTATGAAGCAAGGATTCTTCAGAATATTTTTCTCTTCTTAAAAATATACTAAAACCCACAAAGGTAACGGTGGTGATGAGATTGCAAACTTTTCCAAGGTGCTACAGAAAGGTCTTCAAAGACCTCAGACATTGGATCTCTGTTTCAACTGTAATATTTCCAAGTGTTCTCAAAAGTAAGGAGATAGTGTTGATCTGTCATAAACGGAAAATGTGATTTATGGACTTAGAAGCCTGATTCTGAATGAAACTCGGTCCACCTGATTTATGGCAGCCCATGTCTCCTGTGAGACTATAGCCTGTAGTACTTTATAATATTTACCTTTACATTATATGCCTATTCAAGAGTGAATGGGAAGAAGGGTAAACAGAAAAATAAGATTGCTTTTTCATTCTTTATGACTGACTGAAGTATTTACAATCCCAAGTGTGTAGACTTTAATCTTTGAGCTGATTTCTGCTCTCCTTAGTATATGGAAAAGTATTCCTTTCCTTGATCCTCCCATTTCTTTTCCTGACAGACAAATTAAAGGATATCATTCACTGGAGTAAATTCAAAGAGTAGACTACTTTCCTTGAGAAGAGAGAAATAAGACTGATGGCAGAGTTTTGCAAGGATAATTCTACTTTGGTGTAGTTCGTATTCTGATACAGTGTCTAAGGCTGCACTGCATCTCATACTTAGTCAAAGCATTAAATGTCTTCAGTGACAAAAATAATAAATTTAAGTGTCTCATACTATGGTGGAGATTTCTATAAATAGATAGGGTAGATTAAAAATTATCTTTTAGATTATAAGTTTCTGGTTATTTTCACTCTCTGTTTCCACTACCTTATTAGCAATTCATGATATGAGCTCTTACCACTTTGTAGACTAAATTAATGACTTGGGTATTGCACCGGGAGTCAGAGTAGTGTCCACAAGGCATAGCTTGGGGATGTAGTTTTAAGCACTGCAGAAAGAAACGTGGGGAATAGTTGACACCTCATAAAAATAATTATAACATATAAATATTAATGGGGGATAAAAAAAAAAAAGGCAGTCTTTCACCATAGCCTCCTATAGTACTGTTTAAGTACTAAACTAGTGCTAATTTTTTCTTTCTTTTTTTTTTTTTTAACCATTAGGTGATTACAGAGAGATTCTCTAGTAGTGAAGCATATAGGTTTAGATATTAGAGAAAGGTAGTGAAAATTTTAGAGAAAATGCAGAATAAAGTACTCAATTGAACATCAAAATGTGACTGAGCAAAAATAAACACATATAAATAGAATATGGGGTGTACACAGCCATAGAGAATTCATTCTGCTGCTGTATGTCAGTTTCGTATTAAAAACTGCTTAAGTCAAAATATGTGAAGAAATTGACTTTCAATATTTCAATATTTTTCATTCAACATTAAATTTTGAACTAAATGTGAATGCACTTATTTTTTAATTTTTGCTTTTATTTTTAAGGTTTGTCAAATAATGACATAATAGAACAGAAAAAAATAACTCTGTAGAAGCAGAAAAAAATCTCAAATGACCCAATGAATAATAGGGGTTTTTTATAGTGGCTGTCACTCTGTAGCTGGCTTGTAATACACCAATAATCCTCAGATGACTCATGCTTTCCTGAAGATATGATAAAGTCATGTTGTCAGTGACCTTCCCATACAGCCTTGCCATTGCTCTCTCCCCGATTCTTCTTTATTGCACAAAACTGATAACTCCCTTAACAGACTTTTCTGTACTACTCATTTGTGGCAATGTATGTATGTGTTGCTTTTTAGGTAGCCTGTTCAACTTTTTACTGTTGTGGTTGCTGCCCTTTACTGCTTCCACTTTTGTGCTATTGTCAACTAAAGTATGCTTCTAACTCATTTAACTTCGGTAGTCTCTAAGTAGAACAGAAAACCTTGGAAAACTTAACTAAGGCCAGAGAAGAAAATGTTTCTCAAGAGAGGTTTGATGACTTTGCTTTCATCTTTGGAATGACAACTGTAGATGCATCAATTTTTCAGAGAACTCGTCATAGTGCATTATGTCCCTGACATGTTTTCTCTAGCATATATTCCAGCAGATGGGACCAAAGATCTCAACCCTTATTTACAGTTTTCACACTAAGGCTAGGACACAGAATGCTAAAATATATGGTAAGATACTTACTTCCATTTACTGCAGCATGTATGAATGATGACAGTTTTATTCCTGTGTATTTTATCACCTGTATGATACCACAATAAAGGGGTAGAACTGAGATAGGAAAAGTAGCACAAACCACGAATTGCAATATTCACAAGCTTATTTAAGTATGAATTAACTGCTTTAGCAAGTATAGGGATACTTTCTGCTTGTAGATTTTTAAGAAACCTACCCCTGCATTAATGGGTTATTCAAATTTATTGAATATTATATCTTCCTATCTAATTTTGAAAGCTGAAATGTCAGACTCCTGCATAGAATTGGCCAGCAAAATCAAGGAATTCCATTCTTGTTATTGCTTCCATGACAAAATACATGTAAAATATATCTCAAAGATTGCCCTTAGATATTATGGGGTAAAAAAGAAGAGTGAAACCTGGCAAGAACACAAAGTCTTTCCAAATGATATTTCAGGAATGCAAGGAAAACAAGGACAAGAAAATTACAAGGAAAAGAAAGACAAGAAGACTGCAGATATAGTTGATTCTGCTCTGAGATAGAATAAATGTCCTTCTCAACCCTACTTTTCTATTAATGTTTTTTCTACAATTTTGTTTTCAATCTTCTATATAAAACTTTCCTCTGCATAGTTCTCTACCTCGTATTTTGTCCATCCTCTCAGTATTAAATAGCAAGCTCTCTAGAATAAAAAATACACAAAATTATGTTATCAGCTATTGTGTCACACAGTATTACTCCATGCATGTGTACCAGCTTGTGGGGGTCCTGAATGGCTCTCTGTCTCTTTGACAGGTACCATCCATCTCCGCATTCCTGAGTCCTCCCCGGTTGGGACAGCCATTGGCAGCGTTAAAGCCACAGATGCGGACACTGGAAAAAATGCAGAAGTAGAGTACAGAATTATAGATGGCGATGGGACCGATATGTTTGATATTGTGACACAGAAGGACACACAGGAAGGCATCATCACTGTGAGAAAGGTGTCTATTAACAGCATTTGCTAAATGATTTTGATGTCAGTGTTATGTCACAAATGTTCATTGCTTAGATCATGTGATAACACGTGCTAACTGCTTAACATTTGCAAGCATCCCCCATCAGTGACAGAAAGGTACTATTTCCTATTAAGATGAGCTGGAAGTAAAAGGTGGTGACCACCTCTAAGATGCAGCATAGGTTTAAAGCATTGTTGCCAGCAAAGTATGAAAAAGTAGACCAGCCCCAATGTGTTAGCATTAATTATCTCTGTGATTTCAAATGCAGACTTCTTTAGTATTTATGCAACCTATTTTCTTCAGCAACCAATCAGCAGCTCACTCACTACTGAAAGACACAGATTTTCCTTCTCTGTGAGATTCTCATCTACTTAAGTGACCGATGTATGCCAGAACACAGACTTGAGTTGCAAGCTATATGGTTTCGTTCCTGTTTCCAGCATATGAGAGGGTTATCACTTGAGCAATGTGTATCTAATGATGGTGTTCCTGTTCCAGAGCTAGCTTTAGTTCTACCTTTTGTCAGAGCACTTTCAGATGCTTGTCTTCTAAGTCTAAGATCTCACACATAGAAGTGCCACTCTCCTGCTCCTCAAAAATTTCCCTTCCAGAAGTCCCCTTGGTCCTTGTCTTTGGGACTTTGAGAAGTGCTTCTAAAGAAAAGATGTTCAGGCACCATTTTTTACATAAAGCACTGTTTATATTAGCTTTCCAAATGAATGTTCTTAAACATAGGATAATGAAATAAACAGTGATGTAAAACATAATTCCACATCTCTTGATAATGGCAACCAAAGAAGTGATAAGTTCTGCCAAGAGTGTTCCTTTTTAATTTCTGTGTTTTATTGTGTTCATAGTCAGTGTAGTTGTTTATCTGGGAAAAAATGAAAAAAACAAAGTCTGAGATCTAATATTTTTCCTTTTCCTAGAAGTTTGTGAAGGCTTCTCTTGAGATGCTCTTTTCTTTCTTGCTTCAGATTTTTCACACAGACTATTATATTAAATCAATAGTGTCTTGAAAAAAAAGTCTAGTAGCTGAATCAAGCATAAGAAATTTCCTAAATTATAATACAGCAGTTCCAAAAATGTCACCAATAAATACTAATGAACAAGATCTTCTGATTTTGTCATTAACAGTCTGACAGAATTTGCATTTTTCATGATGCTTTTTCAGTGATGAATAAGTAGTTTATTCAGTACCACAGACAACAGCACTAATAAGCAAGGAAGGAGATGAGAATGCTCAGTTCATTGATTTACTAAAATATTCTCTTTTTTTATTATTATTTATCCGCTTTGATTGTAATTTCTGTTTTCAGTGGTGAATAACTACAAATAGCTTGTGTTCCTTTACAGACCCTGTAAGTTATTAAGTCTGAATTTATTATCTGCTGTAAAAGAACTTTTTCTATAAAAAATTTTCTATACAGTTTCTCACAGGCAAAACAATTGATTTTCCACAATTTCAAATATTTAGGTAAGAGTTTTGTTCATTACTGGTGATGTGCTGGAATGCCTGTATAATCCACAAGTTTCATATCCATGTTTTGCATTGTAGATGGCCGAGATGTCCAAATTGGATGTGAATGTTGTAGTAGCAAGTTTACATATTCATGGTGCACATTCTGTCAGATTAAACCAATTAGAGTGAATCAGGACTAGCATGTCTCCTTTGCTTTTAGGCTTGAAGCCAGCCTCCCTTAACAGCTGAATGATGCACTTTACAGACACAGCAATAGCCTCAGATCTAGGTTAAATGGTTGCATTTCTCAATTGTATTCATAGATACTCTCCCATCTGCTCTGACTACTTTTTTAAAACAAGTCTGGGTCAGTGGGGAAACTCATTCTTTCACTGGACTGCATCTTTCTGCTTTTGAATAGTGTATTTAAATATCTAACCTGTCACTTTGGCATCTTTCGTGAACATTAATTAGTATTTAAAAGCAGCTAGGCAGAAAAAAATAAGTCATCAACAACCTATTTTGATGAATGAAAACCACCAGTTCTAGATCTCTCTCAGATTCTGTGGGAGTTAATAAAATGTTCTTTGTGTCAGAAAGGTAGATTTTCAGCTTGCTCATTTCCTTAGAATCATTAATTAGCTAACACTTTTCATCTATGACAGCTAGAAAAATTTGAAGGAATAGAATTCTTTTCTATCCAATATGATTTCTAATTATAACTGTGAACTGCTCCTCCTTCTATTTTAAAAAGGAACTGCTGACAAAAATGTCAAATATATTTTCAAAAAAAACCCCTCTGATGTTGGATTCATTAAATTAAATGAAAAGGAACAAGATTAAACCTTACTGTTCCTCTAGATATAGAGAGCTTTGACACACACACCTTCCTCAAAAGACACCTAAAACATTCCTGATATTTAAGGCCAGCTACATAGGCTTGACAACAAGAATACTCTGGCCATTTTTATTATCCAGGAGTTTTCAGTATTTCCTATGAAATACAGGTATTAAATACCTTGTTCTGGAATGTTTGTATTTCCAGACAATATCTCAAGCATTTTAAATGATTATATGATTGTTTCAAATCCATATTCTTGTCAAGCACCTGCAAAATTCCCTGAATAATTGGTTAATTTGCACTGAAAATATTTTTGTCATTCGTGATCAGATAATTTAACTAATATTTAGGAAAAGATACTTCCTCTAGAAGGTAGTAATTTCTTAGAATGGTAATTTCCTATTAGACAAAGTGAGTCCTGTGGTGGGGAACATATTAATTGCGTTGGTGTTCCCACAATGCAGGGCAGGGTCTGATAAGGCTTGAGTCCTCTTCTGTTTCCATTATATATAGGTCAATATCTGCCAATATGTAAAACTAATTTAATAGAATTTATCACAATTTTCATTTTTAGCCACTGGACTATGAGACAAGACGACTTTATACTTTGAAAGTAGAAGCTGAAAATACCCATGTGGATCCACGTTTCTATTACCTCGGGCCTTTCAAAGACACAACTATTGTGAAAATCTCTGTAGAAGATGTAGATGAACCTCCTGTTTTCAGCAGGTCTTCTTACCTTTTTGAGGTGCATGAAGATATTGAGTTAGGGACAATAATAGGAACGGTAATGGCACGGGACCCTGATTCTGCCTCAAGTCCAATAAGGTAATACTTCAGTGTCTGTAAACACATTATTTGCTAAAGAAATTAAGATAAATAGTAATAAATCATGAATTTCACATAGAGCCTTTTTCTATTATTTATTAGTGTCCCAGAGATAGACAGAATCGAGAATGGTGCTGTTTGCAAACCTCCAAACGTGTCAGACAACAGCAATTTACTTGCACACAAGAGACACACAAAATGTTTTCCAGTGCTTCAATTCATAGAAAACTTGATTTCAAGTAGGCCCTTCAGTATTGCTTCTTGCTTCACACTATGAAAAACTTTTAGTCATGATGAAATAAGTCCTAGTCTTCAATAAAACTAATATCATGTATGAAGTAAAATGAAATGTTTATCAAATAAGCCAAGTCGTACTATCAGAAGTGTTCATTGGCTGTTCTAATTTCCTTTTTTTTTGTTTTTGTAGTAATTTTGGTGTTGACTTGTTTGTTGGGGTTTTATTTGTTTTTTTTACATATTTACTGTGATTGGGTGTGGTGGAGTGAGCAAACAACAGCCAACAAAACCATACAGATTTTATTTTCATATAACAGCATTTTTTTTAAATTTGGCTCAGTTTAGTTAAGTCATGTAAGTGAAACCACCTGACAAACAGTTTAGATCATTCATAAATTTTCATAGAAACATAAACATTTGTTTCTATTGTACTGTACAAGTGTACTATATAACTTTTTAAAAAATTCAGCCCAATTCTGACACATATTCTCATAAACATTCTCTACTTGGCAAAATCCTACAATTAATTCCACATCAAAGGTTCCATTCTAATTTGAAGGCAATGTTAAATATTAGCAGAAAAATGGAGGAAAGAGCAATTTTCTGATACTAGTTTGACACCACCATATCATGTTGGTGGACATCATGCCTGCAGAAGTATGGCAACTACAGAAGCATAGAAGGTCCTTTAACATCTGGGCATGGAAGTGAAAGTTCTGCATGCAAACTTATTTTTATACAGTTTCTTTTTAACTTGATCTCTAGTGAATTAATACATCCTAAATAGTAGAAGTTGAGCTTATACCAATACTTTTGAAGAGCTTGTAAATTAGCTGTCAGTCTCAGTCTGAAGAAACATTATATCAAAGACCATTTTCCTTTCAGGATTAAAATAATTCTTTAATTAATATCTCTATATTAATATTTGAAGTTCTGATTTTTAAAAATAATTCTCACATATTCTTGTAAAAGGTCCAATTATCAAATATTACACAATTGTATCACATTTTTAAAATTCAAATTTTAATTCCTTATTCTATGGAGCGAACCTTCAGAATTTTCAGAAGTGTTTACAGAAACTAAATATATGTCTTTTCAAAACTAACCTTTGTACTGTAGAACATAAAACCTATACTGACTTGTGAAATATATGTTTTCTTTGACTTTCTGTAAGTTTGACAATACTTGTTATTTCTTTATTATATTTAGGTTTTCTCTGGATCGTCACACTGACCTTGACAGGATATTTAACATTCATTCTGGAAATGGGTCCATCTATACTTCTAAGCCACTTGACCGTGAGATATCACAATGGCACAATCTTAGTGTTATAGCAGCTGAGATTAGTAAGCCAATTTGGTTTTTCTTTTTCCTTTCAGTTTTTCTTAGCCTGTAAAGTTCCAGCTGCAATTACGTGATGAAAAACAATCCCTCCTTTCCTTGCCCCATGCCCCTTTCTACTAGATGTTCTGGAAAAGTGAATTGTGGGTAGCTAACAGCAGCTGTCTCCTCATTGTTCTTGTTCTCACCTACATCCATCACTGACCTTTAAAGTCCAAGTTACTTCTGAAATGTTAGCCAATTAAATAACAAGACTGGAGTAATTCTGTTTTTATTCCTTTTCTTGGGGACAATAACATGATTTTGCCGTTAAAATAGCTGAGTTTAGCATGGTAACCTGTGTTTTTGTCTCTATTGTTTTCTTCATTTCTTTAGAAATATTTTCATTATCTCTTCCTATGGTATCTACACCTACAGCTCTTAGAATCAATCTTACAAGTTCCATCCAGTCTGATCCCAAAGCTGTAGCATTTCTTGGACCATTTAAAACATCTCTCTCTCTGTAGATATTTTAATGTTAACAGTATAAAGAGAAAAGCAGATAGGCCCCTAAACCTACTACATTATTGAGATTAGTTTTAATCAATGGACAGAACATTTTCTAAGGGACAAAGGTCTGATCTTTGAAATCAGCTACTAAGAATTACTTCCTTTCAAAGTCACTTATTTTTAGGGCTAGTTCTATATCAATCAAAAAAAAA
>VZTI01000922.1:119258-154441 GCA_013397865.1 Struthidea cinerea
AAGAAGAAATACTGACCAGCAGTGAAGCGTGGCTGGCAAGAGCTACACTGCAGAGAACTAAATGGAACATTGTGTCCTGCCAATTAAACATTCTGTGTAAAAAAAAACCCAACCAAGAAACCTGTAGTTTTTTTCAAAACCCTTTTTATTCTTGTCATGCTTTCTCCTGAGCCTGCAACCATTCAGATTGCTGTCCAATGTTGTACAAATCTTTTTCAGATTTATATAATGATGAAACTTAGCATCCTTGTATGACTGTATCTTAGTGCTAAACTTACTTCCTTGTCAGGAAACTTAGAGCAAATTTACATTGTGGACATATCTGGAGTAGCTAGCATTCTCCAGAGAGGTAGGTAAGTTTTGGAGAAAGAAGTGAAGAGGGAGATTTAGGTCTTCAATTATTTTAAAATGTTACCTGTGAAGCATGGCACAATGAGAAAGCAGTGTTAGAACAGATTTGAAAAGTTAGTACAAACATGCAGAAGGCTATGAAAAACTGTGTCCTAAACCTGGAAATTTAAACAATTCAGGATGTCAAAAAGATCCACATCACGCTCTTTAGCAAAGGTGTTACTGATAACAAGGAAACGTAATTCCAGCTGCTCCTAAATGTCTTTTCTTTTATTTGAAGCAGAAAAAAGGGAGGAAATCAGTAATGTGGAACAATCTGTTATGGTTGTTACTTATCCAATTCCATTAATGTTGCAAAATCATATAGTGTTTAGCAACCATCCAGCAAAATTCCAAGAAACAGCTGCACTTTTTTACACCCAGGCATTATTTCATATTTTGGTATGATCTTGGCAGCAAGATCAGCAAGTGAGGACAGGGACACCTTTATTCCTTAACTAACCTAAACTAACAAAAGAGCACTCTAAGTAATAGTAGGATCTTGGCATTTGGCAAGAGAGAGGTTATTCTTGTTTCTTAACCAATGGTCTGAAAAGCTACATTCATATTTTAAAAGGCAATTTAAACATAAAAAAATCTGATTCTAATAAATTCTTTACCAAATTTTTGGAGGGTCACTTTCATTCATTTTGTTGGAATTTCTTTGAAGACCAAGAAAGGAAAGTCAGACTTTAACATTTTTCAAAATATGTATGCATGTCATCAACTAAATTAACTCTAGCCCAGCCAAAACCAACACAATGCCCAAAGTCAATCATGTCTTTCTCTGTAAAACAAACTAGATCACAAAGAATTTTAAAATTAAAAATCAAAACCTTGCAAGACCTTGAGCCCACCAAATGATCAATTTTTTTATTGTAGTAGTGGGCATACTTTTCATACACAAGATTTGAATATATTATTAACAACTGCAGTCCCCTATCTTCATGAAAACTTAATTGCTCACTAGATCCCAATATTTCATTTTTTTTACTCTACACAAATAATTTCCTTATTTTCCAGAAGGACTTATTCTGACCTGTTACTGGTTTGTGTGCTAAATATTGACCAAACTTCATCTTGCATGTGTATTGCTCATGAAATTTGGAAGAAAATAGAAGACTCTTAATAAGAAAATAATCTCATTTTTCTTCTCTCTTATGCTGTCAGACAACCCCAAAGACACTACTCGTGTTCCTGTCTATGTAAGAATTTTGGATGTTAATGACAATGCCCCACAGTTTGCTGTATTCTACGACACTTTTGTCTGTGAAAATGCAAGAGCTGGACAGGTATGCCTTTGATAAACACTTCCCACTATCCAGTTTTGCTACAGTACTCAATTGTAGCTCATTCTTGCCTATTGCTTGGGAGAAATCATATCCTTTAGAAATGTTAAAAATGAAAGCAAAGTAGCTCTGTAAGTGAGGCTTAGAGTGAAATCTCTATGTTACAAGCACATCAGTGTTTCGATCACCACTTTTCCTTACAGAACCCTGTACTGCTGTTAAATCCGGACGAGATATGTCCAAGGCATGGTCATGATTCACTTTGCCATTAATTTCACAAAGTAGGACACTATATGTAACTAAAAAGTTTGGTCTACATTTTCAATAATTCTCTAATAGCAAAATTCATACATATTTCAATCCATGCTGACAGTGATTACAAACAATAAAATCTATCACACTTTTTTTTTTAATCGTTAGATTTATCTTTCATTATCACATCAAGAATTTCTGAAAACAAAACATAGATTTTTTAAATGGTAACATAATATTTTCTTTTGGTTCTTAGAGGCTACACAGTGTGTACTTCAATTTAAGTGAAATGACTGTACTTCTTAATACCTAATTCCCAACAGGCAGTTGCTTATTAGAACTGCTAAAAAAATGTTTTCCTATTACATGTCCCAGAACATAATCAGCCAATAATAAAGCCTTTAAAATGGTAGCAGTAGTACCTCAGTGCAACCGTTTCAGTTCATTTGAATAGAATGTGGTAGAATTGCCAGCTTGTCTTAACTGTTGGAGTCCCACAGGTATAACATTCAGGTTGGATTACAAATTTCACATCCAGGTTGCCATTCTTCCTTCCAAAGTGACATCAGTTGGAACTTAGAACAAAGAATTTAAGGCCCAAAATTATAATGCATAAAATATCTAAAGGTACTGAGCAAGTGCGTTTGTCTGCTATGACAGTTGTAAGAGAATTCAAGCTGTTAGATAAAGACAAATCACTGGCTAAAAATGTAGAATTTTTGACAGTTGAAGTGTCTTCTAGAAAAGCTAAAATAATATTTTAATAATTTTCAATACGCCGTATGGATTAAGAATTGTAAATGAAGAACACTGAATTTTCCTCTTCCAGTTTCACAAAAAAAAATCCTGTGTTAAAAAAAATAATATATATATATATAAATGCATTAATCCACAAATTTTACTCATCTGAAGTTTCAGAATTTTTTTCTGTGCAGGTTACTAGTTCTAGAGGGTACAAGAAATGTTAATAGAACAGTTAAATTTCCAGTTAAATGTATTTTGAGGAACAGGTTTTTTTGTGCTATCTAGATTATTGATGTCAGTATAATTTGAAAGTAAATATAAAAGTTATTTCTACATTGCATTGTTTTTCTCTTTACATTCAGAATAGGCTGTCAGTCAAAAAGTTGAATAAAATAGCACTAATCACTTATAACTAATAAATGAGACGCTAAGTAAGCTTACACATCCACAAATGCTTAAGTTGTTATAGAGCTCAATAGTGTCTTTATCAGAAAAAAACTGCCAAATTTATTGAGAGGGCCATAAATATAAACATTTTTTTAAGAAATCTGAGTTGCAAATGATTGCTTAAAGAAAGCAACTCACAGGAAGAGAAAAAACTGTAATCCAGGATAACATGAATAATCTATTTGAATGTATTTATATTCTTCTTGTTTACTGGCAGATCATAAATAAGACTTTTATTTTTCAAATTCAATCTGTCCTGAGAGAATCTAATCAATCCAAACTGAACATGGTTCTCTAAGCTTGATTCCTCCCACATTTCTGCTATTTTCCTTCCCTTTCAGGTTTTCATGATTAGGTTTGATCCATGAAATTTATATCTTCTATTAGGCCACTGAAACTAACGATGCTTCATCAGTCACAGATTCTGTGGTATTCATTTCAGTATTTCCCATCTACTAAAGACAGACATTGTAATGAATATTATACTTTTTCATTTATTTAATTTGTACCGAAGCCTGAATTTTATACATAATACATATAAATGTATATATGTATATATACACACACACACATACTATATATGATACCTAGGGATGTACACATATATACATGTATGCAAACATACACATATATTGAAATATATAGCAGGAGAGAAATGTGACTTTTGTAGTCTGTGATTGTTTTCCTGCTTGCTATTACTGCTGATGTCAGATCGTACCATGACCTTACAAACAGTGAGGATATCCTATCTCAAAAAGCTCAAGCTACACACAAGCAGCACCTCTGGCAGAATGCTATTTTGGGGGTTGCCATTCTTTTGACCCCCTCAAAAATGAGGACAGTCTTGGTGTGACGGCATAAAGAGGACACAGGCATTTATGTGAGCTACACAAGGCTGACTAAGTAGTTCGGGGAAAGAAAGCAGCAAAATGCTCAGACTACTGCAGTCCTGCAACCCAAGAAGTTCAGCTGTCCTCCACCCCCAGGTGAGAAGAGCCAGGAGCTGGGCATCTGGACAGATGGAATCCCACTGGTTTTGTCAGCTCCCAGCTGTCACACATCTGGCAGGTCAGCTGCCAGACTCCAAAGACCCTCTAACGTAAAAGACAAGATTCAGTTTAGAAAGCAGAAGTCAGTTCTGCTTTAGAGAGATTTTGCATGGAAGCTGAGTGTATCTTTTCTATACATTCATTTTCCCTATCGTAATTGTCAGAAAAGAGGCCCTTCTTCTCTCTTTGTAAATGACCTGCCAAAACAAAAGAAGGCAGGAGTTGACCTTGGCCACCCAGCCACTTCCTCCCTCCTTAACAGTACAGGGGGATAAAAGGTGAAAAAGAAAGTGGATTGAGACAAACTTACCGATTACCATCACTGGCAAAACAGACTCAATTTGGGGAAAATTAATTTAATATACTGTCCATTAAAAATGGGGTAGGATGGTGAGAAACAAAGAAGAACTAGAACACTTTCCCTTAATACCCCCCTTCTTCCCAGGTTCCCCTTCACCCCTTCACTACTGACTTTTTTCTTCTCGGACACTCCTCCTCACACTTTCTCTGCCCCCGCGTGAGTATTCCCCATGGACTGCAGTCCTTCAGCATGTCTGCTGCAGCATGGGATCGCCTTCAGGTCTGCAGGGAAACCCCTGCCCCACCGGGTCTCTCCCGCCTCCGTCCCCGCTCCCGCTGTCCCCTCAGGCTCGCAGGGCTGTTTCCCGCACGGTTCCCTGGCTCAGCCCTGGCTGCCGGGCAGCGTTTTGCCCTCCCTTGCCCAGGCTTTCCCCGGGGCTCTCGCCCGCCCGCCCGTGGCTGAGGGGCTCCGCCGTGCCCTGCGCTGGGGCCGCTGCAGCCGCTGGCACCGCCCGGGGCCGGGCCGGGCAGCCCCGGCACAGCCCCAGCGCCAGCACTGGGACACCTCCGTCTGGCACAAGTACATTGTGATGTTTAAATGGCTTGTTACTACCTTGCTGTTATTAGCCTTCATTTTACCAAATCCACACATACCCACTCCCTTTTCACACGGCCCAATGTTATGTAAATAGGTCTAGCTCATAATGGATTCTCTTTCAAAGACATTTTAAAATATGAATGATGTAGTCTATTTTCCTTTTCCCTATAATTTAATTCATCATAGATTATATAAACACACTAGGTTTCTTGAACCTAGTTCTTTTTATGCTGCTCCACATGTTATCAGCTCATTTGACCCATATAACAATCCTTATCAGAGGTGCTTTTCTCACCATAAACTTGCTTAAACATGGATTTTGGGGTCTTTATATTTCCAGAAATGTCCTTGTTTTATTCACCAAGTGTCTCTAAAAAAATAGCTAAAATTCATATCTATTGAAAAACTAAATTCCTTGAAGTAGTTTTCTAGCATTCGATTTTCTCTTCCTATTTTTCAGATGTTTTTATAGAAATTTCTTAAATCCTCTAATCCTGAAATGTTTTTTTTTTTACCTTTGTTTATTGCATCTTCCTCATTTCTTTTGACAAATGACAGTTTGTGGTCAATTTACTTGGAATTTTGTTCTCTTTCTTTTCCAGTTCCCCTGATTCATTCTTACTTTAATTTCTTCACTATATAGCCATAGATCTTATATCTTCCAGTGGTTTTACGGTTATCGGAATTTTGTCTTTGCCTTACTTTTTTACAAAACTCTCAAGGGTTTACTTTTTTTTTCACACTGGCAAGAAAAATTTTTGAACTGCAAATTGATGTAGGGCTTCTAAAGAGTTCTGCTTTCTTTTCCTTAATAGCACATTATATTTTCTTTCTTTGACCTGAATTTAAAAGCAACTGTATAGCATATTTTAGATAAAAACATCTACCTAAACAGTTGATAGAACCAATGCTTGAAGAGGTCCTACCAAGCAGAAAGATGAATTTTGTTGGAATAAGCAGACCATACAACAAACTTGTTTCTACTGGTTTATCAATTTTTTAGTGGCTAATAATCCTCATGACTACTTCTGGGCCCTTAGTTTCCTGACTGTTATCATAGAGAGTAACATCCTTGGCTTCCCTGCAGTTACTGCTTTGTGGGATTTCTAGAAAGAAGAAGCAACTTAAGAGTGTTACACCTGTACTTACAAGGTAATTGGGGTTTCCCATGGCTGGCAAGTCTAAAAGAAAAAAAAAAACACTGTTTGAAACTGCATCTAAAACAGGATATATCACATTAACATAGTAATCAATCCTATCAGGAAACAGTTTTCAAACTGCAATATAATGCTTTCGATTCTACATACTCTTTTTAAACTATGAGTATGGACACTCAGCAAATCAGTTGATTTTCATCAGCCCAACACCTACAACTGATCATATTCATGGTCTCTAGTTGTGAAGTAAAATAAGCTGGTGTTTTTCTGACTTCATTTTGTGAATATCTATGAAAATTCATATGCTAATTGCTCACTAAATAATTAAAATATTCATTCTTTAAAAACAAATAATATTCTATGCTTGCATTATCAGTCTTGTTCATTTAGAAACTTATTGGAGGATTGTGTAAGAAAACAGAGAAAGACAAAACTCCTGTTGAAAAAGCAGGGAAGCTGCTATATTAAAAGAAATCCCATCCTTGCCTCAACAAGAAATTTACTGCTATTTTCTGGATGGACAAGAAGGAAGTTGGGAGTTGGTCATGAGTTTGTTAAGGCAAAGAGGAGTGCATTGCAGCTGTTGATGGTAAAGATGATCAGACCTGACAAAAGCTGTGATATGAAGAGAAATGGCTGTATTTGGAAAAACTGGAAGAGGAAAAACAAACAGGGTTTAACAAGTACGCCACAGGGAAGGAGCAGTGTTAAAAATTAGATGCAATTCCATGGTTGAAAAAGCAGTGCAATTGAAAATGATGGATAAGAAATGAAGGATAAAAATTATCTAGACTAAAGATTAATCTATTTTTGGAAGTTAAACTTAAGAACATAACTGAAAATTCAAGCATGCATGCACAAAAATCCAGCCCTAAATTTAGTTTATATGCTAGGGTATAAAAAAAGCCCCAGTCTGAAATTAAGCAGTAAAGTTAAAAAATGCATTTTACTTGGGAAACAATATTTTGCCAATGTTAGGTATAGAAATTTCAGTGAAAAAGCCACATATTCCCTTACCTGTCAGATAAATAAGTGCTGATAAAGGGCTTGCCATTACTTTCCCCAAAAATACCCAAAATATTTTGTAGGTGTTGCACAAAGCTCTGAGTCTGAGTATGGAACTGACCTGGTGCAGCTTACTCTGAGAATTGTGACACCAGATTCTCATCCCACTCCGAGGTGGTGCATCTCTAGGGTGTGCTACAATGTTTTACGAGAGCTAAAATATACATAAAATCTAACTGGCATTTTTCATCTCAGGAATCATGTTGGTGTGTTCTGCTATACTAATAATTAGAAAAAATCATATTTAAGAAAAGATACTTTAATGTTGAAATTTAATTTGAAATGTTAAATTCCCTATCAAAAATACCGGTTTGATAAAAAACCATTTCTATCACAAAAATATAAAACTTAATGTGAATTACTGTCTTAGGTGTTGATTGGAATTTAAAATGATGAATCAAAGATGAAGCATAAAAACTACTGGCTACAGCTGAAACTATTTTTGGCAAGTTTTGTCCACTCTGTAGCTACAAAAATATAGGTGCATGTGTACTACCATACGAAATGTTCTTGTTGAAAAAAAAACTATGTAAGACACTTGTTGAACATTTGTTGAGTTTTTATATTTTATTGATTAAATATTAAGTCAATATGTTTGAATGCTAAGTTATTTTAATGCTTTTCGTCTTCTTTGATCAGACAGCTGTATCAAAAACCTAGGTGTATTTGGGTTTTTTTGTTGTTTGTTTGCTTGCTTTTTTTCCTGCAGCTTATTCAAACCATAAGTGCAGTAGACAAAGATGACCCTCTTGGTGGACAAAAATTTTTCTTCAGTTTAGCTGCCGTTAACCCTAACTTCACTGTTCAGGATAACGAAGGTAAAATTCATCCCTGTTCCAAGGAAGGAGTTTTATCTTTGCTGTCTGGCTACATTCCTGAAATATCTTTGCTTTTGATGTCTATCAATATGTAGAGAAGCTGTGAAGGTTGCTGCTATCAAGAATACTTTACCTGAATGTTTGAGGTTTAGGACTTCTACATTTTCATCTGTGTAAGTGAGGCAAAAATGTGATAAAACAAATTATAAAGAAAATCAGGAATGGTCTGACTTGGGGTAAGAGACAGATGAAATACTTGACTGCAAAAGAAAAAAAAAAACCTTTCAAAAATGCCTTCAGCTGCCAAGTTGAGATTTTTCACTTTAGCCTATTGTCACACAGTTCTGATTCCCTTGGCCTTCTGTTTTGCTTCTTTCTGACCATTGATGAAAATAATGGTTCTGAGAGACACTTTGGCTTTTTTTGATCTTTCCTCAGTTGGCCTTTTTCAGAGAAAATTTTCAGAAGCTTCTGTTGAGGAAGTGAGACTGAATTTTGGCCTTCATTATCAGTATGACTAATTGAGAGGACTCTAGATTACAGAAGAAAAAAATGACAGGGGACATGGTATCAGCCTTCAAATGTGTCAAAAGCATAAAGGCAATGGGAATTATCCTCTACTCCTGATGAAGATTTCAGGACGTAATAGCCTACAAACAACAGCAGAAAAAAAAATTCTAACAGTAGGGGAAGTGAAGTAATTAAATCAAATAGTTTGGGTACCCTATAAAATCCCTTTTGGGAGAGCTATTTAAAGATGCATAAGACACATGATTTTTGATGTTGAGTGAAAACAAATAGTGTTAAAATACACAAAACCAGTGAAAGGAAGCAATAAAGGAAAAGTTTGTGTTTCACATCTTGAAGTCTATAAAAAAATAAATTATTTAATATTTTAAATTAGGTCCTGAGTGCAGAGAGTTATAGATCTTGATATTTCCTTGCTATCTGCAATTATTTGCTTTCTTTTCGCAAATGGGTTATTTTAGTTCTGCCTGAAGTTTGGCTGACGCGATAGCTGACCACATAGCTCAAGCTGTCCACAAATATGATGAAAATTAAATTTTCCTTTTAGTCCACATCCACACTAAACCTGTTTTTTCTCTCTTTTGGACTAAAAAGTTAACAGCTCTGGTGTTGGCTGACACTCCAGTGTTGTGGCTCTAACAGTAGAAGAAATAGTCTCTCTGTGTTATTCATTCCTTCTCTTCCTTCCCTTTCCTCTGGCCACTCAGTGAACAGCTTTTGATGCTGAAGTATCCTACATACAACTAAGATTTGTCTGCTACAGATGCAGTTTAGTAAGTTCACTTCTCAAAACCGTGCAGGAATACTTACCATCTTTAACACTTTCTGCATTCCTAAGTCAATTTCTATTAAAAAAAAAGAATCTACTTCATGTGCTAAGGTACATATTCATTGTTCTACAGTGTGTTGGAAGTGGTTTGATGTAGCAAATCTCATACTGAGTTGACAGATAGCATTCCTGTGGGTGTTGTCACGGATGATCCATAGAAAGAATCTTCCAGAACAGAGTGCTTTTTGAATTGCGCATAGCGGAAGGTTATTTTTCCTCAGTTGGCCGCTGTATTTCAGGGTTTCAGCCCTGAACTGTAACTGTGTCACACATTGCATGCATTAATCTATAAAACATTTTAAGCTTTGAGAAATCCTCTTTTCAAATCACACGCAAAAGTGGTGCAGAGGCACAGAGGAGCAGGCCAAATGTACCTAAAAAATTATAAATAGCTTTCTGATCAAATGGAAATGTTGTTAGAAAAAACAGAGATATCACTATGATATCGGGAACTATTTTTAAGTGATATAAAATATGATGATTTGCATCTACTCTAAGTGGTATGGTTTCTGTTCGTATAGTCTACAACAGTATATTTTAATCGATTTAGATAACACTGCCAGGATTTTGACAAGAAGGAATGGCTTCAGTCGACATGAAATAAGTACTTACCTTCTACCCGTGGTGATATCGGACAACGACTACCCGATCCAGAGCAGCACGGGCACGCTGACCATCCGGGTGTGCGCCTGTGACAGCCGGGGGAACATGCAGTCCTGCAGCGCCGAGGCCTTGCTCCTCCCTGCCGGCCTCAGCACGGGGGCACTGGTGGCCATTCTCCTCTGCATCATTATCCTGCTAGGTAAGTCAAACACATCCTCCCGTGCCAAGGAACAAATATTTCAGGCCTGACTCATTCCACAAAATTATGCAGGTTGATAAAATTAATGATCATGGATTTTGCAAGAAGAAATTAACTGCAGCTTAAAATAAAAAGGAAAAACAAAGGCAGACCCTGTTTATCTGCTAATTGAACACTGTAAATAAGAATTCAAGGCCCAGACTGTTAAAATTATCAGTGTGCAAGCAGAAGCTCATTTATGTTTTTTCATTGAGTTGTCCAAAAAAAAAGAAAATTCAGAGAGGATGAATAGTATAATCAAAAATTGCCTTCATGTCTTTCATTTTAAGTATTTTTTTTGAGGAAAATCTCTTTTTTATTTAAATAACTACTAAAGATCAATATGCTGTATATATTTCACATCTAATATAACAGTAAGTGTAATTTTACTATATTAAAGCACTATCTATCTAGTGGTTTCAGTGCTGTAATGAAAAAAAAAGGAAAATTTTATAAAGCCTCCATTTTGTGGTTTTCAGAATAACACTCAATGACCTATAATTCAACTCGAACCCACTTTTTAACAATACCCTTTGAGCTTGAAAAAGGAAAATTATCTTTAGAATAGACCTGGCTATTTAAAGCTCATTACAGCTACAGAAGGAGCACGCAGACAAGCTCGTGGTCCTGTAAAGCAGAGCGCACAATGTGTGCAAAATAGCTTTTTGATACAAACTTTACTGTGCCACCATTATACAGATAGAGGTGTTTATCTAGTTATCAAAAAAATGAGTTGGTGAAATGTGGCTGATACGTAGTTCTTGTACCTGGTGTATTTGCTGCTAAGAAATTGTTAAATAGAGATCTTTGCCCATTCTTTGTTTCCCTCTTTAAGTTATAGTGGTGCTATTTGCTGCTCTGAAGAGGCAACGAAAGAAGGAGCCTTTGATCCTCTCTAAAGAGGACATCAGAGACAACATTGTGAGTTATAATGACGAAGGCGGCGGAGAGGAAGACACCCAAGCCTTTGATATCGGCACACTGAGGAATCCTGCAGCTATTGAAGATAAGAAGCTTCGACGAGACATTATCCCTGAAACGTTATTTGTGCCGCGGAGGACTCCTTCGGCACCAGACAACACGGATGTCCGAGATTTCATTAACCAAAGGCTAAAAGAGCATGACACTGATCCCTCTGCGCCACCGTATGACTCACTTGCAACCTATGCCTATGAAGGAAACGATTCCATAGCTGAATCCTTGAGCTCCTTGGAGTCAGGCACTACCGAAGGAGACCAAAACTATGATTACCTGCGAGAGTGGGGCCCTCGGTTTAATAAGCTAGCTGAGATGTACGGTGGAGGAGAAAGTGACAAAGACACTTCTTAACCTACACTAGGCTACTTTTTTCTTTTCCTTTAAGCGGAAGTAATTTTACAGACACCTTCTGCATTCAACAGTATTTAACATTCAGAAAAATTTTCCTGCCACTCAGCACAATGGTTTCCTTTTAAAATTTGTTTTAAACTTGTCCATTAATGTCATTCATTCTTTCTAGTAGGATGCCACTTGGAATATATACAACATTTTATTTAATCAACTTCCAAGAGCCAAAGCTATGGAAATTCAGTGTTGTACATTTTAGTAAGTAAAATAAACAATATCTTACCTTCAGAAATTTGAACAGGGTGATAATCCCTTAAGCAACCTCATGTACAAGCCGCTTCTGTTAGGTACATGTCCTATCCCTGCAAGTGCAGCTTTTAAGATGGCAAACAAGAAAAAAATCCAGTATGTCCTGTTCTGTACATTAAAATAAAACAAAATGTACATGTGGTGTTAATAAGTGTAATATGCAGCTGGTTTAAAAAAAAAGTTTGTGCAACTTCATTTCATCAAATTCTATCTGCCAATGTTTTATATTTATATTTTTGTATTTATTTTTAAAAAATAAACCAGTTTTTACAACTATGTTAATGCTTGCCTGCCTATTCTGGCCATGAGTTTCAAGCTTGAAGAGAACATGGAATTTCTCCAGTGACATCACAACCAACTGCTAGTACTTCTGTGCTGAAGTATTATTCTCCATACACACAACACAGTCTGAAGTGCTTGTGCTCACTGAGAGAGGAACAAGTTATGCACTTGCTTGCTCAAAAGTGCTACTTTCTACAGTTCAATGCTTAAGAGAATTTTTTGTTATTATTTTTGAACTAAACTGATCGTATTCTAGTCTAGAAAGATGAATAACAATCTTGAGTCAACTTGAATAGCCTTATTCTAAAACCATACTGACACAATTTATCTGTCCAAACATATAACCTTAGTTTCAAAATCTCAGTTTATTTGTTCTATAGTTCTCCATTTTGAATCATAATTACGTCATCGGAAGTGATCTGTAATTGCAACGGATAAAGCGTAAAAAGATGCTCAATCATTTTTAAGCTCTATTTTTCCAAAGACAAATAATTTGTTCACAAACCACTGTGTTGTATTTCAACCACCTTTAAAGCTGTCAATCTGAAGGCAAAACACGTCACAAAACTAGCATTCCCCTCCCCTCAATTTACTGAGGTTTCTCAAGTCTAGTAAAAAGAAACCTGAGCAACTAGCCAACTGTAACCAAAATTAAACTTTAGATATTACAAAACAAAATAGGTATCCAAAAGCATTTTGAAATGTCTCTTCTTTTCTTTTAATCTTTAGGTTACACAAGTTTTGTACTAGACAAGCACTGCAATTTTGAAATGCTGCTGAGATTAAGTAATTTCAGAGCCAAAGCAGTATGTTACAAGGTCTGTATTTGCCATTGTGGGAGAAACACATCTGAAGGATTATTCCTTCTCTCTTTCTCTTAGCTACTTATTGGCATAAAACCGAGAGATACTGGAAATATATTAGTCCTTTGAAATGTGGAATGCTGCATTCTCTTTTAGTTGGATATTTCTTCTTCTTAATGGGTTGATAAAACCCAATGAAGTTGAAACCTGAATACAGTACCATTATGCAATCTATTTTGGTGCAATAGAGACCAAATTTTTATTGACTTGATATCAAGTTAAACTATTTGATCTATTAAGAAACTGTGAATATTATGGATTTTTCTGCATTTAAATCAATAATATTTTATTAACTAAGGATTTTTTATATTCTCCAATAGAACATGAATTAGAGAATATTAAGAAACATCTTACATAATCAGCACTACAAAGCTTTTTAAAAGTCTTATAGGTGATACAAACAGTTGATCTAGTGAACAGGACCTAATTTTTTTCTTCCAAATCTCCATTAGTCCTTCAACAGCATGTAATAGGAAGAAACAAACAAATAATATCCATCCATTAAATACATAGACAAAAGACACTCTTCTTAAACTAATTTTGTCTACAACAATATTGAGATCAGTGGCACCCTAGGTATTTAACTGAGTATGTATTAGGACAGAAGATAAAATGGCTGTAAAACATCTGGGATTTTACCTCTTTGCTAGAAACAAGATTTAGTTAAACAGGTCCAGACAACACTTTTACTTATAACTCAGTAAAAATCTCTGGTTTGTTTCCAGAAGGAAAAAACAAATACACACATTTCCCTCGCTATTCATATATATCAGCAAACATCAAATAAGACTCTATGACTTTGATTTGCATTACAATACTAATTTCTGTAAGGAAATATTTGTCTATCACTGTGTTGAAGGAAGTTATTTTATAACTGTTCAGCAGAATCTGAATCTGATGTTTAAAATTTAATCCTGTATGTGTCATTAAATAAAATATTAGTATACATTGTGAAAGTATATAACCATACATAAACATACTCCTACCATTATTATATAAATAGTATAAATGGATTTTTTTTAATTTGTTGCCATATCCTTGGACATTAATTTTCAGTACATTTTAGGAAAAGTTAAAATACAAATTTCATTTCAGCACTACAGATGCTACTCTGACAATAGACTTTCCCTGTACAAATGTATAACATTTTACTGTACAATGCTTCAGTCTAGTGGAAGTGGGTACAGGAATATGAGGTCATCTGTGCAGACAGATCATTACAAAAGCATTCTGGAAGTCATAATTCATTGTTATATCTGATTTATTTTAGGACCTGTATATATGACTTAAACAACTGGGACTGGTCCTTAATATTACAGGCAGCCACAGAATGTTCCACATTCTGTGGAAAATGACCACAATATTCTCCATGGCCTTACACACCATGGATGAGTCACAACAGCTCAGGAAATTGTAAGGCCATATAGGAAAAGATCATCTCCACGAGTATCCTATGTCATAGAAAGTGAGAAGAAAGGAATCAAGGGCTCTGTGATAATTAATTATCACAATGTCTTCTTACACCCTCAGAATAGTGAGGAATTGGAAAGTGAAACTCTTAGACAATTCAAAGTGGAAAAAAGGTAAAACAGGATACTTGCTTCCCCAGTACTACCTCCTAAGCTTAGCCACATGAAATTGTATGAAAATTAACAAAATATAACAACATGTAGTAAACAAAATACTGGTATTGTTTAGTCTGAATGAATTTTCTATATGTTCTTAAGATAAAATGCCACGGGACCATAGAAAACAAAGAAAATACATTAATATTGCATTTCAGGTGCAACTTACAAGTTACTTACAACAAGACACACCTTATGAATATTTAAAAAGTCAGAAGCATATAAAAACTATTGCAGCCACTGGACCTGCAGTAGACAGTGAATTCTTGGAGTCTGTTGCAAAAAAAAAAAAATTTAAAGGGATTTTTTGGAAGCAGATGTGCACAAGATCTTATGTTAGTGGCAGCAATGTAAATAGTAATATTTCATAGGGCCTTCAGGAAAGTGGTTGATGGTAGGAACAGTCTAAGGAGACAAAAAAACCTAGAGAACAAAACAAGCACTTAAACCAACAAAATCCTCACATTGCAAATTATCAGGTCAATACCTACCAGCTTCCGTCTCTGTATATGCAGATGTTTTTCACTCATTCACTCTTACAAGATATCATATTTCCATCATTTCTCCTTCAATCATATGTAATAGTATTCCCAGGCCTAACTATTTGTCAATTACATTACTGTCTGTCAAGAGTTTACCTTTCATTCTTCTCACTCATTTTCCAGTGCGACTCTTGTTGCCTTTGAATCAGATGTTCCTATTATTTCTTAAATTATTCCTATGCTACCAGTCACACAAAGTTGGAAGAAAGAGGACCAAAGTTGCTACATTATTTCCCTTCAAACCTGTTCTTATAATTTGCTCCTACTGGATTAACTACATAAACACTTGTTAATGGCTACAGAGCTGCTCATTATGCTAATCACTGAATATTCTGAGTTGGAAGAGACCCACAAGAATCATCACGAAAGATGGATAAAAATAAATGCAATCATTTCTCCAGGTTGCTTCAGACTGGTTTGCCCTTATTCGATCAGCATTAAAATTTTTGACAGTGTTCCTCTAAGTTTATCCAATATTGAGAAAAAAAGTAAATACTCTCGGCCCATCAGCAAGTACTCAAAAGAAAAAACAATGACCCTTTCAGGAAGCTAGTTAGTAACATACATCTGATATACAAATATCAAGAGCTTAGGTCTCCTTAGTTTTTGTCAAATAAGTTGAACTAGAGATCTGACAATAAAAGTTACCAGAAGCCTTCAAACACTGGGTTATCATTATCAGGTTCACTTGAACAGCGCAGAAATCACCCAACTGTAATCTGTTCATAGCAAAACGCACAGATTAATGTTCAAGCTAAAACAATTTCACTCATTCGTAACAGTGTTATCTATAATGTTCAAAGCCATCCTACAAATAGTAAACATAAGGAGATAATAGGAAATATAAGGAGACATGTGAATACAACTTTTATTTTTCCAACAAAGTACTCTGGGCTTCTCTATTGTCTCTCCAGTTTTTCAGAGGCTTATTTAAACTCTATTCTAACATGGTTAAGCTGGATGAAAAGTCACTTTCTACATGACAGAAGCTAGAACTAATTACATGGGAATTCGGAAATAAAATAAGCCAGACAGAATTTTCTAAATTTTTTTGGTTTCTCTTCTTCACAGCTATTTTTGTTTCCATTTTAAAAGAATATAGTCAACCATGAAATCAAAATGACAGTTTTTAAACCAATGGTTTTTTTCTGAATGCCAGTTATCTCTTGGGTTTTTTTCCCCCCCAAAAAATCAAACCAAGCATTTACTTCTTGAGAAAATTCATTGTCTTTAAATTGATGTAAAGCTTAGTCAACAAGGAAAAAAAAAATTTGAAAATAAATATGAAATATTCCTTCATTTTTTGACGACAGACCAGAATCATATGAATTTTGAACTTACGTTTGGCAAAATAATTTTTTATGTTTCCATTAATGTTTGCAAATCAGTATATTGTTTATTGATTAGGTTTTGGAAGGCAAGCATTTTACAAATATTTTTGCACCCATGTCTAGGTACGGTGTGTGGAAACATTTAGCAAAATTTTTTGATGGAAGCAGAACAAATTCTAATTTATTATATTCATTAAAACATCAGAGGAAAGTCAGCAGCTAATCTAGAAAGTATGTTTTATGTTCCAAACAGGTAGCATGTTTTGTAACTCTGCAGTTACAGAAAGTACAGCAAATACAAATCAATTAATCAGTAACAGCTGAAAAGATTTGGAAGTCATGACACTGCTGATAAACTTTCATTTACAGTGGAACTTTGGTGTATTTAAAATAGGCGCATAAAAAATATTTCCATCATATTGCACGTGGCTATTATGTATCTCATCCCATTAATTTCAAATTTGTAAAAAATTACAGAAGTAATGAACAATCATAATATTGGCTGGTTTCTGCTTAGTATGGTAATCTGCTTGTTCACAAGGACAGAAATTAAGATTTTGCCACCTACAGGAATTTCATTTGCATGCTATGAATTAAGGCAGTCACAGTTTTTACATATAGAGAAGGGAACTTCAGATTTCACAGTCTGCTTAGCTTTCCAAAAGGTATTTGGCAAGGTCTATCACCAACAGTCCTAAAGAAACTAAGCTAGAAAATCTTCTCGACAAAATACAGAAAAATCAATTAAAGTAAATATTAGATAATCCTAATAGAGGAAGGACAAAAGTGGAATTTTAGATCTGTTCTTTTGATCTGGCAAAGGAAACGAATAATGGGTATGAGAGCTTATTTAGGACTGTTATTAAGATGAGTAAATAAAAAGGCCATTCAAAAGAACGTGAACTGATGAAGTGATACAACATGGTTATTCACAAATGAGATCTTGTAGTTATAATAGCTAATTGTGGGAAAGTCTTAGCTCAGTATTAAGTAAATAAAGGAAATAAAATATTAGGAATTACTAGGAAAAGAACAAAAAAAAATTATGCTACTGTCTGTCATGTCCTTATATTGAAGGTTTTATTGCTGTCATTATCATGTCCTTCCCCAGACAAGGTATTCTCCATCTTGCAAAGATAAAGAAGAGGATAAGGGATGATCAAAGTGCAAAAATGGCTTCTTTATAAAGAAGAACAAGGCAGGCTGGGATTTTGCAGCTGATAGGAGATAGATGTCTCTGAAAACATGAATTATATGAAGGATCTAATACTCACTGTGTGAATATTAGAATCAGGAATCTTCTAATAAAAACAACAAACATCAGGTTCAAAAAGAAGAAAAGGAGGTTATTTTTCAGATACAAAACACACTTAAGACTGGAGTTCCTTGCTGCAAGATTTTGTAGATGCTTAATCTACATGTAGATGTAACAATTTTTGATTAAATGGATCACAAAATTTTTGAAGGAAATGTTTCAAGAGCTCCTCCATGTAAGTTATAATCAATCAAGAAGCCCTGGAATTTTATGCTGTCAGTGATCATAGAAGAAACTTCTATATGTAATTATCACTACATGCTTACTTTATGCTTTCACTCTTCCTAACCACCCACAGCTGGTCACCATCAAAGACAGGCTTTGATGACCCAGACATTTGGATTTCTGGTTCAATGATTAATATGTTCTCATTCTTATGACATTTCCTCTGTCCCCAGAAACAAATCCCACCGTATAATTCTCAATGCAAATGGATCAACAATCCTTTACATTCTTTCGATATATCTCTAACTGCTGCTGAATTGTCATGCCAGAAAATGTTTTGACAGTATCCAGAATAGAAGTAAACCAGGAAAATGTTAGATCGTATTGACAGAAAAACTCTATTTTACCTTTACTCAGCCAAACTCACCTTCCCTTCACTATAGTTGCACTTTAATATAAGAGGGGCCAAAATATAAATTTACTCGAAGACAGTTTAGTGGGTACTTTTCCAAGACATCATTAGCGTCATAGCTAGCAAACACTAGGTTTAATAAGACTATATATAAATTACAATTTAAAATATTTCCCTCTACATGAAAGTCCATCAGACATAGTCAAGTATATTACAGATAATTTAGCTGCCATAACCATCACTTTCTTTAGTAATGGAAGTTGGTAAAACTTGTTCATAACTCAGAGGCTGCTGAAAACTATTATTGGAAGGAAACTGTTGTCCAATTTCTTTCTCTCCTCCAAATTATTCATGTTTTAGGAGTATTGTTTTGCTTACTACTCTTTATGTTACATTCAAAGCAAAATATATCCGAAAGAAAATACTATTTCTAACATCAATATTCCATATATATATATACAAATATGTATGCATGTTCTAAATAAACATATCACAATACAGATAAATGAGTACACAATATAGATGCATGAAAAGGGAAACAAACATGTTTCATTCCTATTAACATGACACAATTTTGGAAATGTCACAGTAACCTTTCTAGATGACACTCCCAGCAGAGAAACTTTAGAAAACTGCTATGCACAATTACACCAAAGATATATAAACCTTCCTGCATCACCAACTCAAAACAGTGACCTGAGCAGCCTTTGTACAAATGAGGCTGGAAGAAAAAAAGAAAATCATGAAGGTTGTCTTCTGACCTTTAATTATATCATCTGAAAAACAGTTCTTGTAAAAAAGTGTTCCTTTTTAGCTAAGGGCTCAGTCTGGCCTTCTTCCATACTAGTGCACTAGAGAGAGAGAAAAATCTTCTTCCTTATTGCAAATTTCCATATGCTCCAAGTATTATGATAACTCTTATGCTCCCCTATTTTAGTTCTTCTTGCTCTATTTTCCTCAGTTCCACACTGGGTAGACTTGTTTTGGGAATAGTTTGAGGCTACTATATAATGACTATTTTCTGTAGAGATTTGCCTCATTTCATACAGAGATTGTCATTGGTAGTAAAAATATTCCAACAAAAATACCGCTTCCCAAGGAAGCAGTTTTCTATTTCTACTTTTACTGGAGAGTCTTAAAATAAAAGAAATATTGGTAAACATAACCTACATAGTTTGAATTTCTGAGCTCCAAGCTTGTGGCAAAACCATCAGTCCTTCCAGCCAAGAATTCACTGCGTATCTCAGCTAGAAGGTATTTTCTTACTTTAGTAGTTATTCCTCAGGTCTTATTTGTAAAAGACATATAAAGAAGACTTTTAGGCCATGAGGATTTTTATTACTAAATTAATTGTCTCGGACTGGTCTTCTATAGTAGTAAGCACAATAGGAGTGCCAGGAAAAAAAAAACAAAAACAAAACAAAACAAAGCAAAATACTTGATAGCCCCTTCTAAGTAGAATAAGGAAAATTAAATATTTGGCCACTCATTGGACAAAGTCAATAGTTATGAAGTGCAGGCCAGCTTTCCCTCTGTAGAGAAAAAAACCCAACTGAATAAAACACCACATGATTAAAACTCACCCATAACACATACATAAAATAAAGAAATAAGCACAGCCTCAATAACAACATTTTCTGAGTTGCCTTTACAACCTCAATTTTGCTAACTAATATTGGATTTGAGTATTATTCCCATTAGTATGTGATAAAGTTAATCAGATTTTTCCTTACAAATTCAGTTTTACCTGTATTATAAAGTGTAAGGAGCCATTTCATACATAAAATTTTCAAATGTGACTGGTCTAAGATTCCTTGTAGTTTTAGCTTATTTAAAATGTAAGGAAAATTTGTTTGTTTCTTTGTTTACTGTAAATTAGGGCCTACCAGATTATTGTTTCCTGAAAAAACCAGAATCTTCTATTAATATTAATATTAGTAAAAATTCAGAGTTCTTATCTGTCATATAGCAAAATAAAGTACCCCAAACTCTCAACTAGAAAACATTAAAAAAGAAAAGCCTCATTATCAGCAGAGACATACAAGCAAATTCTATTTCCTTAAAATTCCAGTTCATAGCGTAAAAATGATTGAATAATAAATTATAACTGTTCTTAAAAGTCGATTTAGCGATTTGTCAGTATTTATTCCTTTCAACAGCACATTAAGAAACCTTCAAATAAGAATATGAGTTATTGTTGTCATTTTATTCACAGGCATGCTCTGACCAATACCATAGGCCTTTCCCCTACTCTTAAGAACTGTCAGAATAAAATGAAATACCTAATGTGCAATTGCTCTCATGAAGTGCTCTAGTCTTCCACATTTGGTTCAGTACACATTTTTGCAGATGTGCACATGCTTGCAAACTGAAATTGAGTTTTGACTAAGACAGTAAGCAAACAGTCCTGTGTATCTGCTTTCTGAATTCAGATCTTTGTAGTTCCAGAGCTAAAAACCTGCCTGATTATGCATCGTTACAGAAGGATGTTATTTCTTTCAGCATCAAGCACATAACGTTGCGAACCAAACAATGCCCATCTATTTCTCGAGCATGCCTTAACACTGTTAAAATTAATGTCAGTAAGCTTCATTGAAGGTGCCTAAAACCAAATTCGAGAGTAAGTTTGAAGTCCTGTAACTGAAAAACAGAGGAAATTTTTCTCAAAGTTTTTACGTAAGGAAAAACAAATCAATCTACAGAGCTTACAAGAATCTGCACAGTTAAGTTTCAGCTTTGCAGCTATTTGTTAGCTCTGTCCATTTCAATGAAAACAAAATATTTCTGCGATTACATCCCTTAATTTAATTAGTGTAAGTAAGAACAATAGTAATCAACATTCATAGGTGCAGATAAAAATCTTTTTAAGCCCACTAAAAAGAACTACTCCTGGCCACTGTCAGCTATTTGTATATATCTAAGCCATTTAATGCACAAACAATTTTCTTACATAAGATATTAAAGGAAAAACATTTCATGTTTAAAAGGAAAATGTCAGACAGGAAAGGGGAGCAGTTTAGTTTTTGTCTAGCACCCAAATGCTGTGAAATGAATTAGCAGCAATTCATGCTGCCACCGGAAGTTGAATATAAATTATTTTTTATTTATAAAGTAATGAAAGCTGAACAGTTGTTTGGTTGGTTGGTTGGTTTTTTCAGTGTTATTACGGGACAAAGTATTAAAATAATGTAGCAATAAAATATCATTGTATTACTTGAAAAAATGGCCAGTGTTTCCTTCTATCATTGGCTCGGCTTTATTTCTTCCAGTGGATTTACCTCAAACCGGTTCGGTTCAGTTCAGTTCTGAAAAGCACAAACGAGCCACTCACAGCTGAACCGAATATTTTTAGGCCCTTGTCCCTCTTGGCACCTTGATATTCCTCTGCTGATGTTAAAGAAAGTAGAACCCTAAGTCATAAGACAACTTTAATGTAATTTCAGCAGCATCCAATTTGAGTTAGGACCATTTACTTTATGACTTCTGAGTGTTTCATCTCTTTCATAACTATAGTGGGGTTTGTCATGCACAATCAAGGAAGCAGAACATGCAAAGATAAAAACATATGAATAAATAAAACCTTCTATTAAAATAAATTTGTTTTGAGAAACCAGTATGTACAAGGTAAAATCAACTTGTTTATTCATTCTGAAAGTCAACCTTGCCCTCATTTGTTCTTCAGTGTAGAAGAAGAGTCACAGAGTTTTAAAGAGACAAAGAGTGGGCTGTGGATTTTTTTAACTCTCTTCTTCATTAGAGATGGGCATAAACTAATCTGTGTACTGAGCTGAGGGGGACTACGTTTGAAAAGAAGCTGTAGTAGATTCTACTACTATATCCTGGTGCAGTTCCAAAGACAAGCACCATTCATTTACTTTAAAGGCATCAGTCCCAGGTGGATAAGGAGTAAAACAAGACTAGGGAAAATACAATTTCAAGTGCAAAGTCTGTGAGCCTTCCTTTATTCACAAAAACAACTAGAAGCAATATAAAGATTTTTTTACTTATTACTTTCAGAAAACTAAGACCTAAAATTATCTGTATCTCTGCCTGGCATTACTATGACTGAAGACAACCCATCTCTTCCTGTTATTATTATATTTCAGGGGAATTCCATTGTTAATATTTCATAATTACTTTGAGAATCAGATATATGTGTTAATAGCAGAGCACAGCTATTACTTGATTCTAATATATTTGGTTACAGGTTCTTAACCAGAAGACTTACAAAGAATGGCAAGAATTATACAAACCTGGTCCATTTTTTGATCTTTGCTGGTGCTCCTCCTGAAATGTATAAATTTCAAAAATATCACCTAAGCCATTCAGGAGGGATTCAAGATACATCTGTCTAAAACACATTCTGTATGACCAAGTATTTCTGACTTTCAGTGAGAAGCTCTGTATTTCTAATGTCTCTGCAAGATATCATCTGTTTTCTTGATGATATGCAAATATCAGCATATTTCAGTTATATCATCTTGAGTATACTTAAATAGAAATCCAAATTTTCAGCAAGCAACAATGATATTTTTACAGCATGAAAAAAAATTAAGCTACTTAAAATTAGGTCTTGTGATATCACCAAGACCTTGTATAAAACTGAACTCCTGACTCCCATGTTAACTGCATATTGTGTTTTAGGAAGACACATTTTAAAAGTATACAGGAATATAAGAAATTATTTTTCACAAGTTTTAGTATATGTCATAACATTTTCACAGTATAGGTATATCATCCCTCTCTGATAAGACAGCTCTGATCATGTCTCTCTATTGAAACATATCTGGTTCACCTTTCAGAACATCATTAGAAGTATAAATTTCACAAATATGGAATATCTCAAGAAATATGTCATGTAGATTTCTGACTACACAAAACATACATACTGTTATCTCACTAAGAGATATATAGGAAATGGCTCACAAACTACAAATTAGAGCATTTGAAATCACTTCTCTAGACAAACTCATTTTACAAATACAAAATTAACCATTATTTGAATTAATGACAATTAATCCTCATGCTCAAGTGAACAACTTCCCAAATATAACACTTTACTTCAATACTGTTTCATGTGAGAAAAAAAACGAGTTACATTGAGAATTAAAATATGTTTCTATTAGCATATACAAAACTGTTATTGTACATTTTATTAATTTAGTGAGGTTTTGTTTTAGGATAATGCATCAGTACATGGTGAAACATTTCTAGTCCTTTTCAGTATAACTGATGTGCCAACTGAAAAGAAGTAAAATCACAACCAAATCTAATGCTCTATATTTGGAAATGAAAAGCTTTTTATTTTTTTTTTTAAATGGGCTTCAAATCCTCCTATTTTGATTTATATGTCTTTCATCTGCCTTCCCCCATTTCCCCCCCCTCCATACATTATCTTTTTTCAACTGGACTGATGCTTCAAGCAGAGGCATATTATGCAAAAATGCTGCCAAACTGCTTTCACCTTAATGTTTAGGACTCAATCACATAATGATGGCATTAACTGACTCTGCATGAAAGATTATATTGCCATAATAATTGTTGTTTCAACCCCATTATTTTAAGACTTTTATTTAAAGTATAATCAAGACTAGATGTCCTGTAGTAACTTTATCAATGCAAAATATAAAAGACTCGGAAGAATTAGAAAAAGGACCAAATCCAGGTGTTTGTTTAGTGGTTTTACATACTGGAGAAATATCTGTTAGAATGTTCATTTTTTTTGTGTTGATATTAAATAATACTTTCTTCATAGAAAAGAAATTTCATGTCCCAACCCCACACTATAACTTTCAGTGACATTCTATTAGGAAGCCCTCAATATATTTTACATAAATTGTAAGTATGACAAAAAAATTGTGGCTCTTTAGCATCTCCTCTGGGTTGAAGCCTCAGAACAGTTTTAGCTCTTTTTCAGCTGGCCATATCCTACTCAAGACTTGGCTGCTCATTCTTGGTAAGCCAAATCCAATGTCTGATGCTAGAGGCTATGACTATTCATTCTTTCCATGGAAAACCTTTAGGAAGGTTCACTTAATGTATAAAGGAGCTGTACTGGTTTTTTAAACAACAAAGTATGAGGATGCAAGGGTGTTCAAAGCTTTTCTGAAGCCTTATCCCTTTCTCATTAAATGTGAGACATCCTTTGCTGTGGCACTTGCAGTATTAAAGGTAGGATATATAATTTCTCTAAGGAAGCTGTTGCAGACTATGGAACACATATTTTTCAGGCTGAGAAAAAATATAATTTTGTATATCATCTCATCTTTCCTAAAATGCTTTCTAAAACATGGCAATAAAACGGCTGATTTAGGCAATTCAGCTTCTGCCTTCATAACATTTGCAGCAGTGAAACTGATCTCATTTTCTTCCATGCAAATTTTTGAAGGAAAGCAAGCACATTTCAATTAATTTCTTTGGGTTTTTAACGAGAAATAATCAAAATTTGGCATATTTTTTTCAGATAAACATTGAGTTGGTTTTGTTTTATTTCTTTAAATATCCTTTGTTGGCAAAATTCAGTGTAGGGGGAAAATAGCCAGCAATTTTCTTTGAATACCACTGATGGTTATTTCATTTAACCCTTCTGAAAAAGTGTTTCACACCTTATTTCTGCAGATGTTATACCTTATGAACTGCTCCTTACTTTCATGCTAATTAGTTATTTCACACATTTTTTACAGGTCTTTATTTCCCAGGGACTGTGTGAGGGTTTGCACTATAAAGTGAATGGCATCTTCTTGTGAGGGAGAACTTCTCTATGAAAGTCAAAACCTGAATTCTGACTTTCTGAAACGCCCACTGCTGCGCATGCTGTCATGCAGGGCTTGACTGCCTGCATGTTGTTTTCTCTAGGTAATTTCAGAGATTTTGGCTATGAATTGCACAGTTGTGATCAACTGCACGTGGAATCTACTAACATATGATGCTAGCATAGAGAAAAATATAAAATGCTGACACGAGATGCTTCCTCCAAACTTGTTTTTGCTAGACCACAATACCCTTGTGAGAGGTTTCATTTAATTTGTGATTAAACACAATGTCTCCTGAATGTATGGACAAGGAATGCTGCTGACCAGAGGCCTCATATACGTATCTGTTATTCTGTGGGATTCACACTGACTTTTTTGCTCTTTTGCCAGGGTGAGGGTGGAAAAACATTTCCAGACAGGAATGTGAAAATTGGGTTATTACTATTTATGCATAAAATATGTTCTGGGACACTAAACTGTAGACCCTTTTTTTTTTTTTTTAATTGCAAACCAAAACAGCAAAACAAATATATGTTGCAACATATTGTTTGCAGCTGACAAAGTTTGGAATAGATATTTGGAAGACTTCAGGTAAACAAAACTTCATGACCTGCCTAGTGGATAAAAGAAAAGGTCTGGATTTACTCTACCTGCTGAATGGAGTTACGTGCAGCTGGCTACCAGTCAAAAGTGGTATTCCCCAGGGCCAGTCAATGATCTGGGTGATGGGATCTCGTGTATCCATGCAGGATGGCACTAAGTTGGTGGAAGTGTTAATCTGCTGTAAAGTAGGAAGGGTCTGCAGAGGGATATGGACACGCTGGATTAACGGGCCGAGGCCAATGGTATGAAGTTCAATAAGGAAAGTGTCTGGTCCTACACTTGATTCACAACAACCCCATGTAGTGCTACAGGTTGGGGGACAGAGTGTCTGGAAAGCTGCCCAGCAGAAAAGGATCTGGGGGTGCTGGTCAACAGCCAGCTGAACATGAGCCACTGTGTGCCCAGGTGGCCAGGAAGGCCAATGGCATCCTGGCCTGTATCAGCAATGGTGTGGCCAGCAGGACCAGGGCAGTCATCGTCCCTCTGTACTCAGCATTGCTGAAGCCATACCTCAAGTCCCCTGTCCAGTTCTGGGCCCCTCACCAAAAGAAAGACATTGAGGTGCTGGAGCATGTCCAGAGACGAGCAACGGAGCTGATGAAGGGTCTGGAGAGGAAGTCCTATGAGGAGCAGCTGAGGGAGCTGAGGTTGTTCAGCCTGGAGTAAAAGAGGCTCAGGGGAGACCCTATCACTCTCTACAACTGCTGAAAGGAGGTCGTAGCCAGCTGGGAGTTGGCCATTTCTCACAGGCAACTAGCAACAGGATAAGAGGAAATGGTCCCAAGATGTGCCAGGGGGAGGTTCAGGTTGGACACCTGGAAGAATTTCTTCACTGAAGGGGTGGTTAAGCATTGGAACAGGCTTCCTGGGGAAGTGGTAGAGCCACCATCCCTGGAAATGTTCAAGACTGGACATGGCATTTAGTGCTGTGGTTTAGTTGACATTATGGTGTTCAGTCAAAGGTTGAACTCAATGATCTTGGAGGTCTTTTCCAAACTTAAGGATTCTACGATTTGGTTTTATTTATAAGTAAAAATGCTTCATCTTCTTGATTTCTTTTGGTTTTTATTACTGAATAAAAAGTCATTGATCACTCTTGATACAAAGATACCTTTTACAAGTATGAAGCATAGGTAACTCAGTAATTAAATGGACCAAGTCCAACTTGGTTTTCTTGAAACTGTTTAGGTTCCAGCTGTGAGTCTTGCCTCTCCAACCCTTCCTTTCACATCATTCTGCTCTTCCAACTGTAAGCAGTCTTTCAGCAGAGAGGGATAGAATTGTACTTACCTATTTTACGCTAGAAGTAATGGAAAACTGCCGTATGGTGATGGTATTCCTTTTAGATGTAGCAAGTTAGTGTGCGTGTGCCGGTTCATGCATGCATTTTGCATAGATTGAAAAGGAAATTATGGTGATAACTTGCAACCCTCTGAAGTATCTCGTCAGCAATTAGAAGAATTGTCTTAGCTCATTTTCAGCTGACAACAACATCTCACTTAAGGGTCCTAGGGACAATCCTGACATTCCCTATGAATTTTCTTAGCTTACTATGCATTGCTTCTGTTGACAACATTATCAGCTTTTGTGTTTACCTTTGGAAAGTACCTACCTCTTGATGAGAGGCATACAAGAAGTATCCTCAAAATTGTCCAAATGCCAACTTAACAACCTTAAAAATGTCTCCAGAAAATATGAAATAAAGCTTTAATAGATGTTTTAAACTTGGAAATAATGTGTCAGTCCAAAGCCTTGTGGATGATGAGCATTATTACCTTGACTACTGGGACTGGCTAAAATTTCATTGACTACTTTTCCACTTTCTCTTCATATACAGGCAGCCCTGCATAAAAAAACCCTATATATATATATGTACATATATATATATATTTTTTTTTTTTTTTTTGCACTAGACAGCAACTACATCAGGCAGTTGTACATGATGGGTGATGAACATATTTTTTTGTACCTTCTTTGTTGTATCTCTTTGACAGATGAATAACTGGACCAGAAGAGTCCTAAAGGTGGTGAATTAAAGCACACAGCTCTAGTTACCACATGCAATCAGAGTATTCTCTTTAACATTTTGCCACAGCTTTTATTTAAACAATACTTTTACCCAAGTTTATTCATGATCTGGAACCCTGTGGGTGTGCTCTTGTTTGGATTTTGGACAGGAATATCTTCTACTTCTCTTTCTCCTTCACTGCTGCCTACTCCCTCAACTCAGTCTCACTCTGCATAAGATGGCCAGACACAAATGGAAGCCAGAAATCTGAAAAACAATGGAAATGAATTTCGGTTTGTTGGTTGGGTTTTTTGAGTTTTGGTTTGTTTTTTAACACAGACCTCATAATTTGAACTATATTATGATTTAATATCATTGCACAGATGGAAGTGAAAAATGCTTTTTTGTGTGTTAAATGAGTCCAAATGAGTTTGTGAAGACATTAACCTTTCAGGAGAGTGACAGTGATAAAGAACATAGGAAAGATGCCAATATAAATATCTTCATTGTGTTATAAAGACAGGCAAGGTACTCAATTGTTTGGTGTGTGGTTTTCTTCTGTCTGATGAAATCAAAGATGTATTTATGAGACCCTTTTAAACTCACAGGTAGAACAAACAAGAAGTCTGAACCACATCACAAATGTTTATTTATGAAAGACTATTGAAATCATTGCCTAGCAAACAAGCAATGGATCATGGCTAAATGGACATGGTAAGTCCATTTAGTAGCTTCCTGACACCAAAACCAGAGATTTTATTCTTCACAAGGTTCTCTTCTGCATTTCCTGAAATTCTGCAACATTCTGACACCTCCTACGTGCCAACTCTGACACTCAAACTGACTGCTGAGGAATGGAACAAACAGAGAGTAAATTAATCTCAGCAACCCAACAGAAGGTTTTTTTTCCTATTTGGATCATAAAAAAAATCAAAGGATCAGTAGAACAATTGGAAAGGTAGCAAGCAGAAAAGCAAACGTGCTTTGCTTTTGTTGGAGGGCAACTTTAATGGCTGCAAGCTTGTAACTGAGAACAGTTACATGAAGATTAAGATGAACCCAGGACCTGATCTAGTAGCTCACAGAAGATGTAATGCAACGCAAAAATATCCAGTTAATGTTTGAGACAGTGTAATAGAATGAGACTTACTTGGAGGAGAAGCTGGTTTTTCAAGAAGAATCTCAAAATGAGTCTTGAGCTTGATGTATTGTTTTGAGCATTTAATTTTTCTCTCCAAGTGTAGATAAAGCAAAACTTTGCAGAAGTATTTAAGCATGAAGGAGCTAGGTGAATTGAAATTACAACAAAAAAGGTGGCAGGCAGGATTAGGATGCTCTGACTTAGACCAAGGTCCATCAGAAGAATTAAGAGAAAATTTTGGATGGTTAATGTGTCTACATCAGCCATTAGAAAACAAGTCATTACCCTTTTTAAGTCTGGTAGGGACAACTCTCATTTTGCTATGTAGAAAAGTAGCACGTGTTAGCTATTTCGATGCAATTTATTTTAAGCATTTCTTAATGAACAGCTATACTCTATTTTTAAACACTGATTTTATATGTGTGCATTCACAATATTCTTTTTTTTGTATATTTGTATGTATACATGCACAAGAGAGATTCAAATACTCTGCTGTATATAACGTTTATACTTTTGTGTTGATGGCACAATTCCTTTAGAGGCTACTATTACTGGTCTAATGCACTTTCTTTTCAACTCCACTGACTGCAGGTCTTCACTAAACCATACTACTTCTTCCTATGCAGTGTAGATCCAAGAACAGCAATGAGATTATTATATGGCAAAGAACCTTCAGTTTTTCACTTAAATCCAGTAGTTTAAAATTAGAAGCCTCTAAATATTTTCTTGAAGTATTAATCTTAATAGGAACAATATACCTAACTAGAACAGTCAAAAGAGTTTTGAATTTTCATGTGATTGATATGCATTATTTGAATGAGAAGGAATTTTAATTTCCCTATTAAATATATGTAATTATTTTAAGAATTGGATACTTTAGTTTCCAAATCTTTACTTGCTTGAAGCTGAGTGCCAGAGTATACATTTATCAGGCTGTTCTTTGAAATTGTATCTTACAATGTGTTTCAATGTGTTTTTTGCTTACCCTTGAATTACTGCATATCAAGATTAATTCTGCTAAAGCTAAAAAAAAAAAGAGAGGAAAAAAGCATCGAAAGAGTAGTATAAACCTGTTGCAAGGGAAATCAGTTTCTTTCAATTCTTTCTACTCATTTCATTCTTGTGAACTAGGTCCTGAATTTTCTTCTTCACCAAGATTTTTCTATCACTGTACAAAGCAACTTCTAGAACTACAGAAAAAAAATGGAAGGTGTATAGGTTTCATAGTGGCAGTCTGAAGATTTCTTTTGACTCATAATTTTCTGCAATAAGTGCACATTATTCTGACCAACAAACAGATAACTACAGTGCTACGGAACAAAGCAAGGTATTGCAAGTACTTGCCATCTGATTTTGAAGTCCCATTTAGAAGAACAAAGAATGTTAAAATCAGACTCTAGATTAATCCATCTTCAGTTTTCCAATGTTACTGAGAATTGAAAAAGACGGCAAATTTATTAAGAAGTGTGTCTATGAACAAACACATTTAGAAACAAGAAATTGTACTAGAAGAACAAAATAAATATACGATATTCACAAGGGGTCAGAACACTGACCTGACATGTTTTAACCCATGAAGATCACATCACATCAAATAATATTTTGACAGGATCTAAACAGAATAATATTGACCTAGAATTGATACAAACAAGGCCACAGCTTTTCATCTGGCAAAAGCCTGGGAAATACCACATACTTAACATGTTTTATTGTGAATAATAATTAAATGGAGCAGTCAAAAAAGCCAAATATCAAAACCCCACTAAAAGTTGAGTTTTCATGTGCATATTTCAAGCTAGGTTTTTCATTTTGACACACTGTAGCTAAGGAGTGCTTTTCATATACTTTGGCCCATTCAATATACAGGGAGGAATAGACTGTAAAAATAAAATGCATTAAAATACTAAATGGACTATCCAGGTAATGAAAACCTTTTGCTGTCAACCTCACCGAGCAAATATAACCCCTCTCAAATGCCTATTCTTCACAAAAAAGACATCAAGTGGGAAAATGAAAAGACAGCAATTATTTACAGGAACTGCTTGATGATCAGTAGAAGTCTCACAAAAGAGAGAAAGAAAGGAAGAAAGGAAGAAAGGAAGAAAGGAAAAAGAAGAAAGGAGAAAGAAGAAAGGAGAAAGAAGAAAGGGGAAAGAAGGAAGAAGAAGAAAGAAGAAAGAAGAAAGAAGAAAGAAGAAAGAAGAAAGAAGAAAGAAGAAAGAAGAAAGAAGAAAGAAGAAGAAAGAAAGAGAAAAAGAAAGAAAGGGCCCCTAGCTTTGCATTTATGGCATAGGGTAGAAATATGACAATTCCAGCTCAAATGAGAGTTTCTCTATGTTTTTCCACCCTTCCAGAGACATTTACTTTAAAGTCATAATTTTTCCTCTCTTCCTGCCTCCATTCTACACTCCCTGCACCAGCGAGGAGAGAAGGAGCAAGCTCACAGAATTGATTAGTCTGCCACATGTTCATGGGGTAGCTCCAGGTGACATTATACACACTGTAGGAATACAGATATCTTAAGGCAGTTCTGCACCAATTCTGTCACAATAAGATAAATGTAACAGTACTGCCCCTAGGGCTTGTACGTATTTCATGGTACCTGAATGATTAATATCAGTTGATTAGCTAGCACAAAGCATTCTAAGTAAAATGTGAGAGAAAAAGTAGGCTAAGCTTGTACCTTGCTTAGGATCATCTCAGCATCTCTTTAAAATTAGATTCATTTATTATCTTCTAAGGCAGTTTCTGCAACTATCCATTCATAGAATCTCTACTATCCCTTGTCTGACAAAAGTATACTTCACATAGTTCGTCAGCGTCAGAATATTAGTATATATGAGTGGGAAGATTACAGTTTCTTTAGTATTATTACAAAATTCATATTTTAGATTAAAAATCAAATATTCACTGACTTAATCTCCCCAATACTGTCAGGTAGTTCTCAATTACCTGTAAGCACTTTTCAATACATCTTTATATTATGCCAACCTATAGAAGTATGAAATGTGAACTCAGGTCAAAATATAACTTATTCTTCCTCTGCGTGGGATATGCTTCTCCACTTATCACCTCTTCAGTGCACGTTCAAAAACTTTATATTAAGGAAATTCTTTGAATTGACAGTCCATGTGCAAAATTGCCTGTACAGAAGGTGTTGGATGTACAGCAGCTACTAAAGTTATGCTAATTAAATGACACCTGAACAGGTGACAAAGTCTTCTCAGCAGCCATCTTCTAGGGCAAGAACTATCCAAGGCCAAAGGTGCTGCTTCAGGAAGATAACCTGTTACCTTGGCTTCTAGGTAAGCATCACTGGAGGGCTATCCAAACTGGTAAAATATGGCACATTATCCATACAAATTGCCACCAATCAACCAAATTTGGCTAGTTAGAGCGCTTCTTTCTGCTGGCTATTTTGGGCTTGCCTAGTTTGGGGAAAAGGAGGCTGAAGGCTGACCTCAATGCTCTCTACAGTTTTCTGAGGAGGGGAAGTAGAGAGGAAGGAAGGTACTGATCTCTTCTCCCTGATCCAGTGACAGGATGTGCAGGGGAAAAAAAAGACGCATCAGGGGAGGTTTAGACTGGATATTAGAAAGCATTTCTTTACCATGAGGGTGGTCAAACAAACACTTTCTAGAGATGTGGTTGATGCACCAAGCCTGTCAATGTTTAAGAGGCATGTGGACACTGTCCTCAAAAACATGTTTAGCTTATGGTCAGTCCTGAAGTGGTCAGGCAGTTTGACTAGATGATCATTGTAGGTTCTTTCCGATTGGAATAATCTATTCTATTCCAGTATTCCAATTTTCACATTCCTTTCATGTTCCCTTTTATTTTTAAAATCTAGAAAGATTCTAAAAATAGGTCTTTGCACTATATAAAGTCAGGGTATTACCAATTCTTTCATGTCTGTGAAATATTCCTCAATGAGCAAAGCCAAGACTAGAGGGACAGGTTGTTGTTGAGGGCCCTCAGCCTACTGCTCTGAGTAATGCTGGGTACACTGGAGCACACTTTAAATCTTGCATGGATGGGCTAGGGGCTCATGGAGTAATAGGAACCAACAGGGAAATGCTGGTGAAATACCTCAGAGGAATTAAGGTGCATTCCTCCAAGAAGGTGACAGCTGAAGTGTCTCCAGTTACGCATGCAACATCATCAGCAAACAGGAGTTGGAAGCCACTGTGCTGCTAGAAAGCTACAACCTACTTACCATAACTAAAACTTGATGATATGAATACAAAGGTGAGAGTCTGGCTATCAGTGGCTACAGGCTGCTCAGAAGGGACAGGAGAAGAAGGAAAGGTGGGGGGGGGGTTGCCCTCTACATCAAGAAATGAAAAGAAGCACAAAGAGCTATCTCTGAAGAACAGCCATGAGCAGGTTGAAAGCTTATGAGTAAGAACTAGAGACTGAGACAAGAAAAGGAACATTGTGGTTGGTGTCTGCTACAGGCTGCCTGATCAAGAAGAGCCTGTTAACAAGGCCTTCTTGCTCCAGCTGTAGGACACAACACATTCACAGCCCCTTGTCCTGGTGAGAGACTTCAACCATCCTGACATCTGCTAGGAAAATAATACAATGTGCTGTTGGCAATCCAGGAGATTTCTGAAGAGAATTGAGGATAACTTCTTATGTCAGGTAGTAGACAACCCTACAAGAGTGGATGCAATACTGGACCTGATGGCCACCAATGCAAATGAGTTGATCAGTGACATCAAAATTTGAGGGAGCTTGAGCTGCAGTGATCATGCACTGGTGGAATTCACAGACCTGTGAGTTATAGGGTGGGGAAAGGGTAAATTCAGGACCCTGAATTTTAGGAAAGCAAACTTCCCGCTGTTCAAAGACTTCGTCAATGGGACTCCCAGGGAAACTGTCCTGAGAGACTAGAGAGAAGAATAGGAGATGGCAGATATTTAAAGATCCTTTCCATAGTGTGCAAGAGCTCTTGATGCCCAGGTGTAGGAAATCAGAAAAGGAAGGCAAAACACCAGCATGGCTGAGCAAAGACCTGCTGGACAAATTAAAGGGCAAGAAGTAAAAGCACAGGCAGTGGAAGCAGGAACAGGTATGTTCAGAGGATTGTAGGGATGCTGCCCAGTTGTGTAAAGATGGGGTCAGGAAGTCCAAGGCACAGCTAGAGCTCAGGAAAGGATGCTAATAATAATAATAATAATAATAATAATAATAATAATAATAATAATAATAATGGATTCTACAGGTATGTCAGCCAGAAAATTAAGGTCAAAGACAATGGACAAGGAGAAGGCTGAGGTACTCAACAACATTTGTGCCTCAGTCGTCACTGGCAACCTCTCTTCCCACATCTATTGAGCAGATGGACCTCAAGGCAGGGACCAGAGAAGCAAAGGCATTTAAAAGACATATAGATGTGACACTCAGGGACATGGTTTAGTGGTGGAGATGTCAGTGCTGGCTTAACTGTTGAACATGATGATCTTAAAGGTCTTTTCCAACCTAAAGAAATCCATTAATCTAGGAAATTTTCTCACTGATGAAGAAACTAAACATGTTCCTAAACATACATGCAGTTTTAAATTTTGTTGGATACTTTCAAACTGTTCTTCACTTTACATAAAAATGTGTCTGCTGTATTTATGGACCAAAATATTATTTTTATTTTTACACTGTAGTAATTATACCATATGTATATAATATATATACATATGTATGTAAGGACTAAATTGTAGGACTATATATTACAGTGTCATTTTTGTGCACTTTTTAAATATTAAAATATTTTCATTATTATGGACATATTAATTATATATCTATAATATAAATAATCTTTCTAATGATTATCACAATATTAATAACATATGTACAACATTTCTGTAATGGTTACTGCATTTCGATGATTTTTAAATTATAGAAGGGTAGTATGAACTTTTCTGACTACATAACAGGCTGTTACAATGAGCACTGTACAGCACAGCATAGAGATGTTAGTGATTATGTGTAATAAAGGAGAACCATACTGCACCCTTATAGTTGTTGAATATTTGTACTACAATATAGCTTAGGTTATTAATTTTTAAATAATTTCCTTCATTCATGTTTTATTCACAATAACAAGAAAATATTTTAACATTTTTTCCAGTCTCAAATACAGGTCTAACTTCTTTTCTATGAAAAGTAATATGATAGAATGACTTTAATTTAAAAAAAAAAAAAA
>VZTI01000922.1:154710-180727 GCA_013397865.1 Struthidea cinerea
AGGCTTTTAAAAACAAGACTCATGGAGAACAATGAATTAGAAGAAAATAAAAGCAACAAAAATTGCAATCGCACAAATTCTTGTTATTAAGTGTGAGCAATCTAAAAAGAAAATGTTGAGAAACATTTCACAGTTATATAAAGCCTATTAGTTTATTACAGATTAGAAGCATTTAGATTCCAGGTTTCTAAGAAATAAGCCAATCTTTTGCAACATTTCTTTGTAGAAAATGGTAATATAGTGTCATATATATAGTGCAAGAGGCTCCCTGACAACCTTATCCTCCATGAACGGATGTGTAGGAACCCGTTTCCTGTGCCTCTAGAGGCAAATGGGTGATTGAATTATGAGTACACAGTTACAAGGCCTTTTGTTAAACAGATTTCCTCATCACACATCCTACATGGGTTTCTTTCTAAGGTTCCTTTTATAAAGGTGGGAACAGAGGGATTTCCCTAAGAATAGCACATATCCTTCACTTGGATTGGCCAAAACACTTACCTGATGTGTATTCAGGGCATAAACTTCCATTAAAAGTTATCCTCCAAAAGAAGCCTTTACTCCAGAAATTGTTTCCAAAACCTGATTGTTGATGGAAATATATTTATTTCCACTATTCACATTCAGCAAATATACAACAATGACACACTGAAATGAAATTAAATGAAAATTAAAGCACATTTACCAGAGTAAGAATAAAACAGAGATATTCAGAACTTCCTGAAGTATCTTATGAGTACACCTTCTTTAACAACATATACGTGGAATAGTTTGGCTTCAACGTAATTATGACCAAAGTCTATATAACTAATAAAAAGCACAATCTAAGTGTCTTAATGATTTTTAATTTTTTTAAATTTCCCTTCATACCTATTTGTACAGTACTTTGCTTCTCTCTGTATTCACCTGTAAGTGCACACAGAAATATAATGGCAAATAATACACAAAACTCAGGCTACAGAAATACCGAAGTTCTGTGAGAACTTTTTCTGACACTCAAAGAAGATCAGTGGGTGACACTGGACAGCAGTAGCATGTTTTAGCAACCTACCTCATTATTTACTGCTACAGACACAAAGGCACTACACTGGAAAACAGTAGACATGAACCTTAGACCTCCAGTACTTGTAAGACGACACTTCTAGTGTTTGTACTTGTCATGGCTCAGGAATGGCATTTCGCATCTTAATGCCCCCTGCAACTGAGACTCTCCTAAATCAGATGCTGCTTGCACATTCCCCACCCCTTCCCCTCCACCTTCCCACTCCAGGAATGGAGTTGAGAACTGGAGGCTCTAAAATGTGAAAATTGGGGGTTGAGATAAGAACAATTTACTGGAAACGACAGTGAGATAAGATAACAAACAGTAACAGCAACAGTATTAATAACAAAAGGTATAAGAGTAAGAAACTACTTACACAGAAAAACCGTGACAAAATACTGACTGGTTCTTCCCCACCACATCCCCCTTTCTCCCACCTGGAGTGAGTCCCTTACTCCCGCCCCTTGCAAGTGACATGAGATGGCATCAAATTATGTCTGGGTCTGACCATGCCTCCTTCCCGGCTACTGTAAAAAAACAACCCTGTTGTGGCTGAAACTAGGACAGTACTGCATTTCATTTAATAATGCATTACTTTTGATATGACTTTGTTGGTTTTTTTTTCCTTCATGAGATTTATGAAAGATGATGCAGCTTTATAGTCGGATAGAAAATTAAGGGACTAGATATGATGACACTAGTAATATTTTCAGTCTTTGTTAATTTTTTACTGATTGAAATCCCAGGTAATTTACTTTCTCTTCCCATTTATATTACAAAAAGCATTTCAAGTTTATATCTTCTAGCTTACACTATTAAGTACTTACACGGGCAATCTGTACACTACTAATTATTTATTATTTAAATTAAAAATAAATAATCAAGTAGAAAACACAGGGAGGATAACTGTTAAGTGTAGCTGTAGGTAGTATAATGTACAACCATGTCTCCTGGGAATATTTCAGCAGTTAAAGAATCCTAATTACTAAACACGACAGTTGTAGAATGAACATGAAAGCACAATATGGTTCATCTGAGAGTCACCAGTCTTTTTAATGTTCTTATGACAATGGCTGAAAGGAAGAAGTATTCTATCTGTAAACTCTCAGTTTGAAAAAAAGAAAAGGATTTTACATTTCAAAGACTGTGTTTAATAATTGCTGACCATTAGGTCCTTTGCATCTCCTATTGCCTATTAGAAGAATAAAGATCATAACATAAGTAATCACTGCTGACAATCACGGTTGGAGGCCCAGGGTCATAAAACAATTCTCATGAAATGGAAGGTACCTGTCTTATTAAATCTTCCTTGTAACTGACTTCACATTTCAGAGCAGCCCTAGTACATTTTTTTTCCTAGCAATAAATAAGCTGTTGCAAAAGCATATGAAATAATTAAACTTAATTTCCTAGAGATGACAAAATGACTCATAGTTCTGTTCTTCATTTTTGCAGAGAACTTGTCCCTCCTACTCATATTTCCACTAATTTCTATTAAAGTATCCACATGTTCTTTCCTGATCAAGAGACACAACATAACAGGCCAGGCATTGTTCTGGAGGTCACATAAGCTGCCTCTTTTTTGTTTGTCTTCCAATTGTCTAAATTATATGAAGTTAATTCTATGACTTTTACATCTTTGAGAAATTTGGTCGTAAGTGTTCATGGGTTCAAAAGCTATAATGGGAACTGAAAGGCAGAAGGCTGACACTGATTTCTTAATTCTTGTTGCTTTAGAAAACCATCAAAGATTTCTGATAATAGAGATCTCCCAGGAAAAGTTAACTTGAAACCATTTAAACAGAACTTAGAACGAGTAGTATACGTTTAATTATCTCTAAGTTTAAAGTATCCAGTTTCTGGATTCAAGTTGCTCTGCTTATCTTTTAGAGAATATTTCACAAAGACCATTCTTCTAGCTTTTCTCTTTTAATAGAATAATTGTGCTTTTCTAAGTAAAATATGAAAAAACCCCAAAAAGTTATCTTTATTAAGAGATCTGGTGATCTTGTGGCTTGTTTGGTGGGAGGGTTCTCTCAACATGAATTATCCGTGATGACAGGAATTCACTTCCCCACCAAGAGGGCAACAAGAAATATCACAAGTTTCTAGAGAACTTTGGTATTGTTCATCATACTCCAGTGTATCAAGCAGTAAGATTCACAGAACTAAATCGGTCCATGGATTTCCATCCATTTTGACATTTCCATCTGTTTCTCACCTTCAGAGTTATTCCTGAAAAAAAAATAAGCTTAATTGAAACAAGATCTGCATGAAATTGCCTCCAGTGTACATTTCCCAACAGGAACAGTTGTGACAATCTAATTGCAACTTATTTGGAGAATCCTTTGTACCAAACACTTCAGAGGAAAACATAAAAGACCCTGACCAAATTGAAATAGGAATTAGTCATGTTCCAACACCTACAAAATGTAGAAATAGATTTATACCTCTAAAAACAGTATTTTTTTTCCCCCCAGTTATATATCCAAAGCGGGAAAATAAGTAACTTTTGTGAATCTTATTACTGTCATCAGTACTGATCTATAACCTCAATTTTGTGTTTCCTAACTAGACCTATATCATTTACGTCCTATATTAGTTTAAAAATATTAATGTCCCCCCAAAAGTCTTCTAAATATTCTAGAAAGAGAACAAGTGATGGAAACCCTACTGTTTTTCACCCTGTGACGACAAATGTCTGGCTACTTTTAACGATTTCCCAAATGCTTTCATTTCCTTCACAGGGAACTATAAAACCAAAATAAAGACTTTGGCATTCATCTCTAGGAAAAAAATACATTACTGAAATTAAAAACAGTGTTGCTGAAAGGATACTTATATAAATTGTTTCAAGTAATGAGCACCATTACAGCAAAGAATTTAATGTCACGGCAGAAATATGAAGTAATCTGAATGTAATGGACCTGGTCTAAACTAGAAAACAAATTCAAACCTATCATATTCAAATCCAGGCCTAAATGCTCTGCAGAATAAGAAGCACTCTGGGTTCAAATTTAGCTGCAAGACCAATTCTTTAAATACTAAATGGTATTATAGTAAAAATACTTTAAAAATAAAGGACCATAGAGGAAAAATAAGCAAAATGAATTAACATGCCAAAATCAAGTCTGGAATATACTCTAAAGCTTTAGTGTAGATCAGCTGTAAGATATAAGTTTAAAAAATAAAAGTTACCTTATTTCCTCCATCTTCCATAGATACACATTGTTTCCTTTGTTTTTTTTCCTTTGCAGTGTAGTTTTATTTCTACCATGTCATACACAGAATCAAATAACTAAGGGCATTCACAGACTATAGCAAGAACTATAAAAGGATGGGGCAAAAGAAATAAGAATTTTAAGAAAGGAAGCAATGCTTCCACTCCTACAAAGATCCTTGAGAGTGGCTATATTGAAGAAATGAATCATGAACTAACATTAGTATCCCAAAAGAACACCACATTAATGCTTGAGATTATAAAATTACCCTGAGTCTATATGAATGCTATCTAAAATAATTTTAAAAGAAAATGTTAGGAATTTAGCAAAAAAAAAAAAAAAAAGAGCCTAAAATTTAAAAATTAAATAATTATTTGGAACTATTTTGTGCCAGTCATTATCCTTATAAGCTTGCTGACATTCTAGTTTATATCAGCATTAGCATGTCTTTTCAGACATGAACATGTCTAGTAAGTTTTCTTAATTCAACTGCCCTATGTTTTGGGATGAAGAAAATGGAAATTTTCATTGCTTCCCCAAAAAAATTAAGTAATATATTAACATTGTTAAATTACCTTTTTTTGGTTTCTAAACCAAAATTACTTTCAATACGGTAGAAGGGAAGCAGATTAAGCTTCATGATTTGTATTAATCCCTTTTAGGATCCATGCATTTATTTTGGAAATAACCTGAGGACTGACCTACTCCACAAGTGCATCCCAAGCTGATGTTTATAGGAGCCTTTCAGTCTTTCTGAGGAAGCAGCGTAGATATTGCCATAGGGTTGGATGAAATTTAGATACAATTGTTGAAATACATAATTTGAAGCTTCCAAACAAAATTTAGTTGATTTTCGAGCTTCAAGCAATCTTATTTTCATTACCTTTCTTGTTATAAAGAAATAGCAATAATATATCTTAGAACTATAGCAAATACTCAATACTGAGTGAATTTTCTCAACATACATAAAGTCTTCAAAATACAAAAGAACAAAAAAATACATTCATTGCACTGCTTGTCTAGGAAATAAGACCAGACTTGATCTGGTTTTGAACCAGTCAGGGATGTAATCCCTTCTTCTCCTTGCCTAGTGAAACTTGATCATGGTACAGAGAGAAATGCAAGATTTATGTGATTTAAAATGAAGGATTTTAGTTTGTAACTCACTGCTCACCTTGAGGCGAAAACCTAGGTTTTAGTCCCTGATCACAATGGATTTTTTCAGTTTTCAAATAAAAATTACATGCACTTTCAAAGTTCTGTGCAGATACCAAGGAACTGACTCTGTGATTCTATCCTATTTCAGCAGTAGGAGCCTTCCTCCTAGTATGGGCAGTGATCAGCTTCCAGCCTTCATGTTCAAACAGACCCTTGACTAACAACTTGACAGGGTTCTAAGTCCACCTACATCTCCACTTCAGTGGAGGTTTGAGACTCCTGAGACTGTAACATTTCCCAGGACAGCCTACCTCTCTCACTCATTCTCATGAATGCTACACAGCCTGCTCACTTCCTTCTGTAGCTACTTCACCTGACAACACAGGTCAGCAACAACAGCACACCTGAAAAAGGAATGATTGTCAACCCCAGCCTCATGGAGAGACATCAGGCACGCCAGGCAACCTGAGATCTAGAGAGCTACATCTACCATCAGAAGATCTGGCTGGAGGCCTCTGACATGGCTGGTGCAGTGACTCCAGCAGCTACAGGGGAATGAACTCTGCAGCCTGCCAAAACCATAGCTGAGAAAGCATACACTAATGAGACTGGGGATGAAAAGACCTCTTTGTGCCCTTTGTCACAAAATTCTGTGTCTGGTCACTGCCTCTGTTAGATGCTCCCAGATGGTGAGAGAGAAAACCGCCCTGTAGCACAAACTCGCGCAAGCTGCTGTGCCGTGCCCTGTCTGCCTGCTAGGTTCACCATACTCCTGGTCACTTGCACTCCCTACGGGCCCCTTATGGGAGAGTGGGAGCAGCCACTGGCATTGCTGGCTCTGCTCACATTAAAACATCACCCTAGGGCAAGCTGCTGTCTCCATGTGGGTCTCGGTGCTGTCTTGCTGTTTCCCTGGCTCTAGAAATTTACTGTGTTTGCTGTGAAATTCACCTCTACTTCACTGCAGGTTTTGCCTGCACTTGAGCTGTTCAGCTCAGCAAGTGGCAGTTCATGGCCATGTTTAAATGTTAACAAAAAGTTTTAAGGTAAGTAAAATCATAATGTGTTACTTAGTCCACATTTACAACAGAGTCTATAGCTGCTGTTTATGCATTTGATAACATTGGTTGAGCACCCTTCTGCCAGAATACAGACGTGACAAAAGCACCTTTGAAAGACTCTCAGTTTCATGCTTTACTCTTTCAACAGATTCATGCCTGCAGTTGTTTCGCTCACATTTTCTCATTCTCCTCCTCTCTGGCTCCAGTTGTTCTGGTGCAATAACTTCTTCCCCTTCTTAAAGATGTTATCACTGAGGTGCTCCCACTGTCGGTGCTCAGGTCTGCCCTTGGCCAGCGGCAGGTCTGTCTTGGAGCCATCTGGCATTGCCTCTACTGGACACAGGGGAAGCTTCTGGCATATTCCTGGAGAAGCCACCCCTGTAGTCTCTCTGCTACCAAAATCTGGCCACACAAACCCAATATACACTTGATGGTTTCTTAAAAAGAGTGTAAAAATACCTTAGCCCTGTCATTTGAAGAGGTCAGATGAGTGGCAGTAGAGAAATAAAATGTGCCAACTACAGTTTTTGGAACAGAAAAAAAAAAGAATTTGAAAACTTTCAGAGTCACTTTTCATGAATTAGAAGCACACACAAATAAACTCTAATTTTTTTGGCAGAGGCAGTTTCTGGCTTTGTTTGTTTGTTCGTTTGGGGGGTTTTGTTCTTGTTGTTTTGTTCTTGTTTTTGTTGGTTAGGCTTTTATTGTTTGGGTTTTTTTTATCTTCCCAGACATAACTAATATCCTATTTTGAGGTATATTACTGGACATAAGTTTACAAAAGTGTTGTATCCCTACTGCACTTTCTACCTTCGTCAATAAAAGAATGTTTTTATTGCATGGGATTCTGCACCATTTAACAGAAATTAAGTACACTATATGATATACATAGTTCTAATAAACAAGGGCTTCACTGCTCCATGCAGTTTATTTTCAATCTCCTCTGCAATTTTATTATAGTTGTTATTGTTATTGCTATTATTGTTATCATTGCAATTTAAATATTATGTCTGATTGGAGCTGGAAGCATAGGAAGTCAGGGTTTCTTAATTTCAGAAAAGTTTGCAGAATGCAGACCTCCTACCTATGTCCTGCTAATGTGTGCCATTCAGATGTAGCACCAAGACGTAGAACTATAATGGTGCATTAATCTTCCGTCTCAAGACCTATTCATGTTGTGTATCTTGTTTCACATATATATTATTATTCAATGTGATGAAATACTCTATTGAAAGGATAAGTTTATGAAAAAAGTCTGTCACAAAGTATAAAGTACTTGCTTTTTTACCTCCTTCTTGCAAGCTGGACTCCAAATCACTATTGATTTTTGATTTTCAAAATAAATAATTTTAGTGACATTTTAAATCCATTAGAATCACGGCAGAAAGCAATTATATAGTGGCCCTTCAGAATAAGTACCACTATTTTCTACCTTTCTTATTAGAATTATTTTAGAACAGATTAAAATTTATTTAGAAATAGTACATCTGATGTTGAGGATAAAAATTGTTTTAGTAACAAAAATAAATATGGGGAAATAAAACTGGAGAAATTTGGACTAGAACCAGCCAGTTTTTAACTTTTAAAAAGATTTTAACAAATTAAAATAAAGTTTGTAAATAAGCACAGGGTATTTTCTAAAAAATGTTAGTCCCATGTATGTGCATTCCATAAGGATGTTGGGGTCAAGTTTTAGGGACTATGTTACCATTGACATTGTTTTTTCTGGCCTTATGAATATCTTTCTGAATGGTGCAAAAACTTTCTTTTTTCTATATCATTAAATGGGAAGCATTGCAAATTTACATTAATCAAAGTATAGTCTAATCTATATAAATTTAATTATGAAGACTAGATTTCATTCAATATACAGACACTGTCTGCAGTTATATGTTTTCTGTCGTTCTTATTCTACATGTTCTTGTGAGTTTGTCGGAATATTTATGCATTACGGGTTACATAAATTTAGGAGTCTATTCAGTACTTCTCAGGGAGCACTCAGATCGTTACATAATGCTTTTCTCTGATTCTTTTGGCCATCCTATGAAACTTTTATTCATTAACATCTGACCATGGGAGTCCCACCACCAATCCAATAATGCCTGGTATACTAAAACCAATCATAACTAATCTGCAAGGCTTTCTTAATTGTCACACAAGAACTGTGCATTACCCGTCTCATAAGAAATCCATAAATATATTCCCATGTCTTTAAGTAGGATAACATTCTACACATTCTTCTTTTCAGCCACAATAGAGGAGACTTTTAAACAGTGTATAGAAGTTCTATATTGTTCTGTCAAAATCCAGTGGTTTAGCTCATTATTTGGAGAACCTATAATTTAAAGAAACATTAAACATCTTTTCCTCCCCTGCCCCTGACACAGATGAATCTTTTTGATTCATTCCGGGTAAAAAATTAGGAAGATGTAAATTCAAGCCTGATAAGGGGTATAAATCACCTTCCTATGAATGTAAAGATTTTATAGAAGTATTTCCAAACTAAAAAGCCTGACATTTATACAAAAATGTATGCATAATTTCCCACTTGTATGCCACATGCTTGAGATGAAAATAATTTTAAAACACAAGGGTAGAGAAAGATCTTCCAATGTCATGAAAAAAGTAGAGGAAAAAGGCACAGAAAGCAATTTAGAATTTTTCTAGTGTGCATAACAGTCAGTAACTAATGTTCATTTTCACACAGAATCAGGGAAAGAAGTAACCATTCCTTCTGAAAGATAGAGGCATATCCCAGGTAGAGAAACTTTTTCACTGATTTAATGACTACCATTGCTCATTGACCAACAAAACAGTTGGAGATGTTCTCACAGGACCACAGTGTACCGTATATCTGATAGATGGAATGACCAGAGCAACCTCAGTCACAGCAGGAAAGATGTTGAACAAATTGTCAGCATGATTTACACACAACTTGTCAACAGCATCTGGGCTGCTGAGCAGAAGAATGATGGACAACAGATGTTTCTAGATATGTTCCCATCTGCCCTATCTGAGTATACATCCCCGGTGGAATAGTGGGTTACAGTGGCTTACAAGAGCTCACCCTCTTTTGAGTTTTGAACTTTGATGCTCCTTCCTATGAAATAAAATCTCTCCCAAAGTATAACTTAATAAACATATGTTTACTTACTAAATTATTATAGAGTAATGTTCAGTCTTACTACTACTGCTACAGAAAACCGACATGAATATCTGGACATGGTTTAATCAAAGTGGTGAGTAGTGACTATGGTACTTTCAGGCATCTAAACCATGTTTCAGAGTTACTGTGCTTTTGACCATTTAAACAAATCCTGCTTAAACTAACAAATGCATAGCAAATAGAGAGTTAGTGTCCCTGGCAACTCTCTAATTCTAATTTCTTTTTTAAATTCATAGAAAAAATAATTTTCATTTTCCCATCTTCAGAAGAACAACTTTGTGCTTTTCCCAAAATTGATCTTTATAATATACATATATAATTATTATTCAAACAATTCCAACTCTTTTACAGAGATATAGATATAGATATATTTACTTATAAATAGATTTGTGCATATCTATCCACATATATGCAAAGATATGTATATGCATGAACCTATACGCAAAACGAATCCAGCTTAAAAAATCTGTATTGTTATCATAGCTCATACTTGGAGTCATAGAGAGAATGGTGAAAAACACATGATAGTGAAAAAAAACCCAGTCATCAACATCTTTTTGAATACTGCTTGTTATGGCCTTACCTCAGTCCTCAAAATTGCCTAAATTTTCTCTAAGCTTATTAATATTCCTTTCTGCCATGTAACAGATATATAGCACTCTGATATATATTTTTATGTATATAGCAAAGTAAAATGTCATGTGATAAAAATATTAAGTATTCAAGAAAGAAAGAACTGAAATTAAGCGTTTTGAAAAGATTATCTGGAGATAATAATTCTATGGAGCTAGTTAAATTGTATGTTTTCCTTGGCAACAGAGTTGATATTGAAAATTCCCTTCACCAGCCATCTGTTCCTGTTCAATCAGGTCCAGTTACAGATACTTTATGAATCCCAGTCCATAAAATGCTGGCAACTTAAACATGAAGGAGAAGGAAGGAGAGTGGTATGTTATTGAAAGCTATTGTGTGTACAAACTGAGTGTTTTCAGTGGGAGTATCTTTGATGGTAGTAAAAGTTGAAAAAAGTAAATAAGCATCACAAAAGCTAGTTATGGCTAGTTATCACTGACTAAAAAAAATAGAATTTTTATTAGCTAAAATGTTTCAAAGATTCTACAGAATACATCAGAATTAGAAAGTGTCTCTGCAATACAATGTCCTGCTCCACTTGATCTTTGTTTTTTTTTTTAATATGATGGTTTTTAATTACAGTGGAAGTACAAATTTAAGAACCCCCCCTCCTTCTACAGAACATGAGAGCAATATTCAGCACTTAATTTTTCTTAGAGAAACAAATTTGCACTCACAAATTTATGAAGACAAGGGAGAAGTAAAGGAAACATTTTTGTGAAATAATACTGACATCTACTAGACTGCTTTTAGAAGATGATTGTAAAACACATACAGTTTCAGATGAGGGACTGTTAATGTAAAATAAAGCTGTCAATTTGTTAAGGGCATTAGTCTCATACAATATTAGCTAAGTAGTTATGGTCTTTAAGAAAAGAAGTCAGAATGTTGCTTCTCATATATTTGAAATAGAGAACAAGTGATAAATAATAATTGGAAATCAAGAACATAAGACAAATGCTTTAATCTCAGAATATAAATAGATTCCTGAGCAATTTGTATGTTAGCTGGTAGGCAAATAATAACATACCTAGCAAGGTCAAACAAGAACATAACATGCATTGGAAAATGCATTATAAAGCTTTGTAGTAAATGACACTGTTATTTACAAAACCTAATCCTGCATTGCAAAACACATAGCAAGAGCATGACTAACACATTCAAAACAAATTTACATAAAATTACTGAATACTTGGAAGGAGTAAACAATTTGCAGTTTTCCCCACTGCCTTTAAACGCTGTCATCCTGTTTTTGTCATCATGGACATAGACTACAGAGTAAGTATACAGGTACAGCATTTCAGCAGAAAAAGATGCTTTGTACCAGGTCTAGCTGGGATGGAGTTAAATTTCTTCATAGCAGCCCATATGGTGCTGTGGTTTGTGGCTAAAACTGTTGACAACACACCAGTATTTTGGCTCAACAGTCTTTGCATAGCATCAAGGCTTTCTGTCTTCCCACTTTTCACCCCAAAGCAAGCAGACTCCGGCACAAGAGGTCAGGAAGGAACACAGCCAGGACAGCTGATCCAAATTGTCTAAAGGGATATTCCAAACCATAAGATGTTGCTCTCAGCAGTAAAAGCTCAGGGAAAGGGGAAGGAAGGCCCGACTTTCTTATCTCTGCTGTTTTCCCAAGAAACATTTACAGGTGCAGAGTCCCTGCTTCCCAGAAGTGGCTGGATATCTGCCTGCTGATGGGAAAGAGTGAATCAATTCCTTATTTTGTGTTACTTGCAAATACAGCTTTTTCTTTCTTTATTAAACTGTCATTTTCTCAATCCATGTCTTATCACTTTCCTTTGATTTTCATCCTAACCCAAGGGAGAGGAGAGTGATCAGGAGGTGGCGGGGGTGTTAGGCCACTGGCCAGGTTCAACTCACTACTGAGATAAGAATCAGGAAAAATTAAACTTATACTTTTATCCCTCTTTTTTTTTTATATCTACTGTATCTTCAATTGAAAATTTTGTAGCGTTCAAATCTACAGTCAAAAATGGCAAGTGTCTCTCTTTATTAAATCTAAAAATTCCTCCCTGGGATTAAAATAAATTAAACAGTTCATGTACATAAAAGCAATATGCTACATCTGTGCATTAAAATGAAAAAAAAAAAAGCTTGGGGATCAGTGTCGAAAAAGTTGTGGCTGTTTCATATTTCCACGGGTCCACAAAACATTTGCATTCAATGTTGATCTAATATAGCAGCTAAGAAAAAATGGAAATCACTTATTTTTATAGTAAAACTAGGATGGAAAGCAGTAATGTCAGCTATAAATTGGATCCTACAGTTGCAGATGATGGAAAAATGGAGATAAGTGTGTAAAAAATTAGCACTTCCTTCCAAAGTTTATTATTTCACTTCCTCCTGTCAGCTGCATTTCCTAAGAAAACATCTCTTGCTCACTTATTATACACTCAATTTAACTACTCACTATATGACAAATCAATGCAAATTGCACTTTTTCTGGCTATACCACTATTTACGATCCATCAGAATATTATTCCAGGATTGAGATGACTGTTGCACACATTCAGTTGATGTCATGTTTGGTGCATACTGGTCTACAGATCCCAGACTGAAGTCTATCAAGGAGATGGAAAGGGAGAACTGACAACAAAAGGAGTTGGATGACAGGATAGGAAATGTGTGTGGGAAAACCTAAGTTATGTGTAAGAATTAGAACAAAGAGAGGAGCATCTTAAGACAGCCTTAAACGGACATAATTATAAAATATTTCTAACATGCCTAGCACCACTGTCTCTGATCCAAACCAAAAACTACCTACTATTGCCTGGAAAGCTAATGAGAAAAGATACAAGAGTAGCAGGGTAAATATGGTGTTATATTCTGCAGTAGCCATTTGAAGGGTTGCTAGTGAGGAACACGTTTATTCTTCTACCTGATAGCAAAAATGCAAGACCCTGCCAGGACAAAGGGCTTCATGCTCAACAGTGTATGCACTGGTGTTGTGACTGTTCTAGGGATCCTTCCCCAGCTCTCTTTTGGATGCAGAAGGTGTTCCTCAGCCTTAAATGCTGAATTTGACTGGCGATCAAACACATCCATTTCCAATCCTTTTTGCCTTTCCTCCTCCTCTGCTTGATTGGCAACCTGATTTGAATCACTACTAGAAATATTCAATTTGTCAACAGTCTCCCTTTGACAAAACCGTTTTCCCTTAAATGCAGACAACTCGTTGGTTAGAATGGTGGTCAGAAAGGGAGCCCTTACAGCAATAGCTCTCTCCTGCTATCTCTGAAGTATCCTCTTTCTGAGCTGCTTCTAAAGATTTGGCTGAAGGAAAAAAAAAAGGCAGCAAAGAAGCAAAAGGCTCCATGTATTAACTGCAAATACTAACTTGGTGCACATGCATACCAAACACTGATGACGAAGGCTCAGAGTCCCAGTGCATGTCAGTGATAACAGGTGTCCCTCAGGAGTGTGTGTTGGGACCAGTCTTATTTAATATGTCCAATGACACAGACAAAAGGAAAAAGTGCACCCTCAGCAAACTTGCAGATTACCCCAAGCTGAGTGGTGCAGTTGACACACCTCAAACATGGGATGCCATCCAGAGGGATCTGGCCAGTCTTGAGAATTGTGCCCATGGGAATCTCCTGAAGTTTAACAAGGCCAAGTTCACGCTGCTGTACCTGGGTCAGGGCAACCTCAAGTATCAGTACAGGCTGGATGATGAATGAATCCAGAGCAGCTCTGCAAGGACTTGGGGGTGCTGGCAGATGAGAGGCTGGACATGAGATGGCACTCCCACCCCAGAAAGCCAACTTTGTCCTGGGCTGCCTCAAAAGCATCATGGCCAGCAGGGTGAGGGAGGAGATTCTGCCCCTCTACTCTGCTCTGGTGAGACCCCATCCAGAGTGCTGTGTCCAGTCTGGGGTCCTCAGCAGGGGGCCTAAAAGAAATCTGAAAAGGAACTGTTTATAAGGGAATGTAGTGATAGAACAAGGGGCAGTGGCTTCAGAGGGAGAGTAGGTTTAGATCAGATATTTGAAAGAAACTCTACATTGTGAGGGTAATGAGACACTGGCACAGGTTGCCCAGAGAAGTTGTCAGTGCCCCATTCCTGGAAGTGTTCTAGGACAGGTTAGATGGGGCTTTGAGCAACCTGGGTCCCTGGCCACAGCAGGGGAATTGAAACTAAAGGATCTTGAAGGTTCCTTCCAACCCATTATGTGATTAATAATCTTAATCAGAATTTATAGACAGAATTCTGCAATTTTTTCACAATATATTCCACCAATATCAATAAAGATATAAAATAAAGCAGGAAAGACACAGGAGACTGCAAAGATCTGCCAAATCCATGCAACTGCTGATACAGCTTAAACAGGCATCTTGTGGCATCCTCATATCTCTCAAAAATATTTTGTTGAGTTTTAGCTTTTTAAATAAGAGCTAAAATAAATTACTTCTGACTTTTTAAAATGTGGCGTAGAAATATTTGTGACATTTCAATTTACAGATTAAGTAAACCTTCATGCACAAAATATTTCAATGTATTGTTAAATTGCCCATTTATGTCCATTTGCTAGACAACGAAAAGATTTAAAATGATAAAGCAGAATGTAACATTATTAGGTCAAAAAGCATAATTTTCCAGAGTGCATTTTACATGCAGTTTTAAAATCTGTCATGCCTTAATTATCAGTGACCTGTCCAATAGACTGAAAAATTACATGACTGAGGTGGGCATGGAAAGCTGCACATCTACATATATAGATCATTATGTCTTTTGATCACTACACTGAAGAGTGCAATAAAATTTCCTTACTTTTATTTACAATCAGTTTACCTCAAGTTTGACATGTGAACTTGAAACTAAAAAGTAGTATGTGGTTCATTTACATTTCAATCAAAAGTAGGGGTAGGGTGGCAGGAGTAAATAATCTTTCAGGAAGGATAATATTAAGAGTGGCAGTGCACAGAAATTAGATAAATAAGGCAGAGGCTTAAAAAAAAAAAAGAGGTACATACTATGGCTTAATCCTGCAAAATTTTGACCCTTTTACTGAATCAGACTTTCAAATATCAGTCTTTCAGCACAACAACCAAACAATTTATCTTTAAATACCACTATCCTAAAGTAAATAACAAATTTATAATTTTAAATATTTTTCTGCCAATTCCAGCTACATCCTACCTCAAAGTATTTTAGGATTTCTCCATTTGTTTTTTGGGTGTTTTTTTTTTTTTTCTGTTTGTTTGTTTGCTTTTTTGTTGTTATTGTTGTGTTTTTTTCCCCCCAATTAANACAGTCTTGACTTTTTAAATAGGTTTGCATTAAGCACTTAAGATTGAAATAGATGATGGTAGTATTCAGACTACCTGCTGAAATTTACTTAAACTTACTATTAAATAAGAGCATTAAATAGTAATGTTCCTCAACACTAGAAACTTTCTGTTTTATCAGATCATTATGAAACCATTCTCTAAAATCTTTCTGTACACTGCCCCTAGGAAAAAGCTTCTGCCATAAGTTCATGTCTCTACAGTTCTTATTCCTAGAGTGCTTATCATATTTCAAGTTCAAACGCTGAATTATTCTCTTTTCTTGCCCTAATGTTATTCTGAACTGATATGAGCAGGATGCAATGTTGCTGTGTGAATTTCAGTCTCAGCAGAATTTCAGCTTTTAGGGTTTTGCCATTCTATTATATTCTCCTATAACTCCTTTTATTCCTGAAAAATATTGTAAATTATTCATATTTCTGTTGCAGAGTTCTTCAACTAGTGCTTTAATTTTTTTTCTGATGTCAGACAGTTGAGGTTTCCATACTGAATTTCAACAACTATTTTCATTAGTTTTCACAGGGATAACCTTATCAAAATAACTCTTGTACTCCTTCTTTTTTTTTTTCTTCACAGCTTATAAAAGATGTGCTCTAAGTAATATGAAAAAACCCAACAAATATTCCTCTGCATATCTGTTCTTAAAACTCCCTTTTAATTCTGCTGGTTATTTCTATTAAGGAGCAGAAAAGAGCACCCCAAACACTAGAAAACAGTGAGGCATCAGTTATTCATTTACAGTCATACCGAACAGTATTTTAACTTTTTCTTATTTGCTTGCTTAGATTGGCATAACATTGGTTAGGCTGGTTTTGGGTTTGCTTTCAATAGTGTACTACTGAAATAAAACATTTCTGACTAAATAAAATTGAGCTGAGTAGCTCTTTTTCCTACTGTACCACTGTGAAGTTAAAACCTCGACTCCCTGAACTTTCTTATCATATCACTCTCATTTCAGTCAGTTACTCTCATTTCAACAATATTTGCTGAACATAAAATTTAGCAAAATTTGATATAAAAGTTTGCTTGTGTAGTCCTGTCAGCTAACACACAGTAGTTTGTCACATGCAAGTTCAGTTCTAAGAGCAGAATCATTCGCACTTTACCCAGGAGTGTTCCTCTGTGATTTATTGTATGAAAAAAATTGTTGATTACATGCTCTCTTTATGTTATACTTTAACACCTTTAAAGAAGGAGAAAACACTCTAACATGTTATGCATTAATGCTACTCAGAAGTCTCTTTTCTTGTACTGCATTCAAGGTTAAAGAAAGGAAGAAATCCTTGTGTTTGGTAGTTAATCTGTTGGAAATGGCAAAGACAACAGGATTGGCCGTAAGAGTCATCGCCCATAGCCTGGCAGAAACACTGATTTTAAACAATTTTTTGTGAAACTACTGCATTCCATTAAATGCACATTTATTTTCAATAATTTCTCTTTATGTGTCAAGTAGTATGCTGAAGAAATTAGTTTCAAAGATGAATAATACACAGATCACATCTATTTTTCCATTCTTTACCATTGTCTTTAAGTAGCTTTTACAAGGTTTTAAAGGAAGTGTGTCCAGTAGTAAATCTTGGAATTTTCCTAGGTCCCAAATGTAAATATTAAATGCAAGATACAATAAACTGTGATCTTTCTTTCATTTATCATTGAAACTAATTTCTTCAGCATACTACTTGATATGTTAACAGGAACTGAAAAACCAAACCTTTCCACCTTCATGCTTCTGAAATCTTGCTGTTCTCTTCCTGATCAAGTCTTCTACTTATTAGGCTAAACAACTTGCATTAGTGCATGCCTATATCAGTTGTCAGAGTTTCTAACTCTTTCCTTTTTTTCCGTATTTCCCAATGGATTTGTATCCTTTGTCGAAAATGCGAGGTTATAAGTGTATATAATATTCTCCCAGAACAAGATGAAGTTATTGACTCCTGGAATAAGATTTGAAATTGAATTCTAACAAGATATCCTAAAGTAATCTCTGTTGAATAAAATTACCTCATGGGTTGGCATCCTTTTCATCCAGGAAGAGCTAACTTCATTAATAATTTAGTAATGAATAACGTAAGGATGAATCTAATTCTGATTTATTAAAAAGAACCCCCACATTATTTTTTGCTTTAAAATTTGTCTGATAGAATTTTTTAATATTTTTTCCATCAACATTCTAGTCTTGACATAATTAATGAATGCATTTTTATCATGTAGGTATATTAGTTGCATTATAATTTAATCATGAGAAATTTTCTTTGATTATAGATGTCAAGACAAAACTGACAAAACTGTTGTATGTTACAGGGTGGAGCATGCTTATAACCATCATATTAAAAAGTAAATGTTTACTGGACATGGATATCCATAAATTAATTACCAGGATAGTATTTATTCAATATAAATGGTACCTTTTGTACTGCTCTAAGCCTGATTATGAGCCTAATTGTGTCACAAACACTTATAAGGTCATTCCTGTTTCAGTTTTATATGCACAAATAACTCATGGTGCTCCTAAGTAAAAAGTTGCAGATATTTGGAAATATTTGCAGATACTTGTTTTGAAGCATATTCTACATATATACTTCTGCAAGCATGAATATCAAAGGGATTTTGTGGTACTCATGCCCTTTCTATTAAAAACATCATGATTGTTTTTAACCAAAAATTTTCATACTTTCATGGCATGTAATCTGTTTTTATTAGAAGTTTTATCTTGTTTAATACTGACAATCTGTGGGTTATTATTTAATGTACTGACACTTTCTCTGCCTTAATTAATGTCTCCCCAGATGGGGGAGAGTTTTAGCGTCTTTGCCAGGAATCTAAGAGACGAACGGGTTTTGAAGGATAAAATCCTTCAAAACAGGCAGAGATATTCTCTGCATTCTGCATTCCCACAATCTATGAATAAAATCTTCACTCATCACATCTGAGTTTGTACCAAACCAAGTAGGAGGGTAAATTTTTGCTGTAGTAATAGGAGTACTATAGTAATTTCAATTTTGCATAGTTATGTTGTATTCCTTTCCCCAGTCGAAGCCAACCACTTTCCATCTTTTCTAAGTGTTCCTTTTAATGAAAATGTCGTTGGAGAAATGATAAGAATATGCTTGCAGTTATTCTTCCAGAGCACTATACATTTTTTCATATAATGAAAAAAAAAATTGGACTTTCTTTTGTGCAAGGTCAACAAGCCTTTAGGTACTGTCTGTAAAACTAATTCTTCAAAGTGACCTTACTAGTGTTACATGCTTTCTGTTTAATGACCGTATGAAAGATCATTGAACAAGATCAAAAGGAAGAAAGGTTTGTCAACAAGGAGTACATGAAAACAAAAGCTTTAAACCTACACAGAACAGAGGTTTTACTTTTTAAGTGCCAACACCATTACACGACAACTTTTTATGATAAATGGTTGTACTTCCCTCCTTCCCACTGGAAAGCACTTGGCTTTGTCAAAACAAGAGTTAATAATAAGGTATATATTTTCCCTCCTTGGAAATTTTTCCTTCTGCAGCTAATCTGGCTGACTTCTTTGCTATATTTGTTTTGTAAAAAATACACTTCACATGAAAGTTACAGCGAATGAAGGATATCAGCATTGCATCAAGTTGCCTTGACATAAGAAATGCAGAATTCATGCCATTTCATTAGCAATCATGAGACTGAAGCAGGTATCATTAAGCTCTGCTGAGAGCTAAAAACCTGCCAGCTAAGAGGGAACACAGGTGTGTGAGTGATGCATTTCACTCACATCTCAGCTGAAGGAGTACAAATAGTCTGGTATATTATCAGCGTGCAGTAAACACTGTAATGACCACATTCTTGCTGAGAAGAGAGAATTCAGAGAAAAATGAGTCATCACAGTTCAAGTAAATGGATTAACTCTAATAATGGATACTGAAAGCATTATTTTCTGTTAAATATGCCAGAGGTAACGTTTTTGAATATCAAGAGTCATTAAATCAAATTAAAATGACATATCTCATATGAACTGACCTCTAAATCATTACACTAGTTCAAAAAAAAAAAACAAAAAAAGGTAAAAGCCTTAGTGGTAGTTTGGAAAACATCATTTAGGCCTTTGGCTAAGCAGCAATTCAACAAGCCTCAAAGGGCTGTCTTCAGCATCTTTATCATGTAACTGGAAGATGAGGACAGAATCTTTACTTTTTCCTTTCCTCCTGCCGGTAACAAGGAAACACAACTACAAGCTTAAATGTTCTATCATGGAAACATTTATTCTTGCTTCAAATTTCCAACTGCAAAGATATTTGCAAGTTCTTCATTGCAGTTTTGAGCTTGTTTATTTGCACCTTATAGCAGGGTAGGATAGATTACAGTTATCTGCTGATTTTTTTTTTTCTCAAGATGATAACGCAGATAATAAAATATTAAAGAAAAATTTCTATGTTCAAGTCACTGCTGGAGGAGGAACATTTAAGCTCTGAGGCCTTTTTTAAACTACACCAGAAGTGTCATTTTAGAAGAGCCCTTTCAAGAGTATTTGTGGGATGTATAAACTTTGAGATTTAAGCTGCCATGGTCCAATTTGCTGAAAATCTTTAAACTGAAGTTGCATGTTTTTTAACATCTCCAGATATCAAGGAGAAATAAACACCACATAAAACCAGCAAACCAGGGATTTGAAAATATGACTGAATGGTGGGGGATTGGATGTATATAATTACTACTAAGAAAACACCTTTGACATCTGACATGGCAAAACCTACAGTTTAAAAGTTTTTTATTCACTGAAAGCTGTGTCATATCCTAATCTGAACTTAAGGTTTAACTTCCCTTCAGTAATATAATACTGAAGTAGTTGTTTTAAGGTCTAGACTCAAACACTTTTTCCAACCAAAATTAGTTTATTCAACTTTCATATAAAGTTTTTATTTTCACTTGGTCCAGAAAAGTTAAAAAGTCAATGCTTAACCTGGAATCATTTGCTGCTTAAGAGATTACTAGCTGAAGTGTACACTAAAAAAAGTTTTTATCTTTGGACAGAATAAAGAATCATATTGCACATGGTGTATTATTGTAAGCAAAACTGACAGGGGATTATCTTTTTCTTATCCATGAATTAAAGCCATAGTAGCAACAGACATAGCATAGTAATAGACGCTTACCAGTATGTCTCACTCCCCCTGGATACAGCATCTGCATGAACTAGTTAGATTGTATAATTTCCATCAGTATGTTCCTCAATCATCAAAATATATTTGAATATCTTAGTCCATTAGAATGAAATTTTATTTTCATTTAATCGTTCAAGAACAATTCCCATATAACTGAAATTTTATTAAACAAGAGCTGAAAAGTGTATTCCATTATGATTACTACTAGTAAGAGGATAAAAAAGAACATATCATCAACAATTCTCAGACGTTTTATCACTTTGGCAAAATTTGTGAATTTTAAGTAAAGCAATCAGATGCAATGGCAACAAAAATTACTAGCAAAGAATCTAAAATATTGATCTAATTCTGCCCAATTTGTTAAACTACTACCTGGAGTATCCATCATGAAAAGTATGAGGACTGGGTTCCTGGATTCAAATAGGTAGCTATTTTGTCTGTATAACCTCTTTGCATATTTGATTGAAAACGTTCCTTTTTTCTGTTGCATTCTGACATCTAACAGCAAAAGAAATAAATGCTGCCTTGACTTTTAATTTTTAACTAATGGACAAGTGATGGACAGGTGAATCAATGATTTGTAACAGACTAGACTATAATTCAGATTTATTTTAACAATCACAGAAGAAAAATGGTTTTTTTTTATTGTTTGTCTTGAACTTCTTTACAACCCTACAGCATGTTTTTTGTTCAAGGAAGGGTGGTATCCCTTTGCTTCTTTAGTAAGTCTGATAGGATCACAATACTGATGAAAGTGTTCACTAGAGCATATATATGATCCTTAATAAAATACAGCAGGATAGAACAACTTTGCAATAAAATACAGCAGGGTAGAACAATTTTGCTTATTACATTGTATAAGAGATTTCTTTATAACTCTAAAAGCTCACATATTTCATTTTCCAGCTCCTCAAGTACAAATACACTTTCATTCATTTCTCTCCTACTGTGACATCTGACAGACTCATGCTGTGTCCCAACATCACTAATATCTTCTTCCCTTCAGACATTCCTCCCAGGCTACTTCACTTCCATGCATATGTTTCCATTGCTTCTTTCTGCTCTAACACACTTTTGATCATACACTCGGATTAAATTTCAGTTTTCGATCTCTAAATTATTTTTACCTTTTACTCCTCTCCCTAAAACCTAGCCTAATTTTTCCTCTTTTCTTTCCACCAAAAAATCCCACTCTTTTTTTTTTTCCTCAAATATGTTCATTTCATCTCCTCCCTCTGGTTTTCCCCAAAGATTCAGACCTCTGCTTCTTTACATGTGCACCTCTCATGACATTTTTTTTAAATTAAATAGAGGATTTTTTTTCTCTCACTCCACACACCTTTAGTAATTTTAACGAAAAACCTCAGCCAGAAAGGCAGTGAACTGGTTGGTCCTTTGATCCCGTCAAAAGAGAGAAAATGAAACTCTTTAAAAAAGAGTTTCAAAAAAAACCAAAAAATCCAAAGCAAAGGAAAATCCCCAAATATTTAAGGTACTGAAGTACTGAAGACTTGTCATAGTTTAGCCGCAGCTGGCAATTAAGCACCACACAGCCACTCACTCCCCATCTGGTGAGGTGAGGGAGAGAATTGGAAGGTGAAAAGTGAGAAAACTCATGGATTGACATAACAGGGAAATAGGGAAAGCAAAAGTTGTGCATGCAAGCAAATCAAAACAAGGAATTAATTCAATACCTCCCACCGGCAGGGAGGTGTTCAGCCATTCCCAGGAAAACAGGGTTCCACCACACATAAGAGTTATTTGGGATAACAAAGACCATTGCTTTGAATATCACCCCCTTCCTTTTTATTCCTCCAGCTGTATATGCTGAAATTGATGTCATATGGTCTGGCGTATCCCTTGGGTCAATTGGGGTCAGCTGTCCCAGCTGCGACCCCTCTCAAAGTCTTTTGCACTCACAGCCTGCTCACTGGTGGGTGGGGTTAGAGGCAGAAAAGGCCTTAACCCATATACAGAGTTTAGTTGCTGCTCAGCAGTAACTAAACCATCCCTGTGTTATCAACAGTTTTCAGAATAAATCAAAAACATAGCCCCATGTTATAAATTAACTCTATCCCAGTCATAGCCAGCACAAGAACTTAGAATCTTTCTGTTCCTTGGTCCAGTTCCCTTCGTGGCCATAAACATTTATAAACCTAGAAGAGGAAAAACACCCAACTTTTTTTCCCTGCAATTGGATCCATAGTCTAATGTAGGATGATTCTCACCAATTCAATAATTTACCTTATTTGGTTTTTACAAGAAAAAGAAACCTTTAAAATTACACTAAGGAAATGCAGACTGACAAATTCTAGGTAGCAAATATTTTTTCAATAATTTCACCATAAAGAATCCAACAGACAAATAAAACCCCAGAAGTGCTTTGTCTCATGCTGCAAAGGACACAAACCCAAGAAATTATAATTTTATCTCTCAGATGCTCTGAAAATGAGTCAGCAGTTGTAAGCAAGTTTTTCAGGATCTGCAGATGTTCATCAAAGATATAGGCACTGTCCTGGGTAAAGCTAAAAAATGGGGTGGAGTTTCTGGCACTGTTTAATTCCATACCAGCCATATCACTGCTGGGCGTGTGGTTCTGGCAGGAATTTGTTGGTGTTGGAAAAAGGAAGATGCCAGAGCTGAAAGGAGGAAACTCACAGTTTTTGCCTGGCTCTTGGGGAGTGGATCTGGGACCGCACTGTTGCTGCCACACTGGAGAGCAGCAGAGGGGCCTGAGCTCTGCCGGACCGTATGGAGGCAACAGTTCAGCAGAATGACCCATTATTCAGACAAACTAGCTTCCAGGTTTTGGGTTGTTCCTGCTTCTTGTTGTATTTGGACATGCAGGGGGAGAAGTTAAGTCGCTGATGCTTCTCTTTTCGCCATATTGCCTTTGTTGGAGACCACGCTGAGCGCTGCCTGGGGGAACATTCGGTGGTGAATACCCTTTTGTGGGTAAAACACTTTTTCTCTCTTCTGTACAATAAATTGTTACTCCAATTTATAATCTTTCCTAGTGTTCCTCCATTATTGGAAGGGGTGGAGAGAAGGGAACATGTTGAGTGGGTTTAATTTTCCAGACAGGTTTTAAACCACCACAGGCATCTACTGCTTCCTATTTTCCATCACTGGACTACTTGCATCACTTGTTTTCTCTTTTCAGGAGATCAATGGATTTATAAAAACAACTAACTTTAATTACAAAGCCGGGATCACAGGTGAGAGGACTGTTCACCTGACAGCTACAGTGAGGCCAAATGAAACAAGATATAATTACAATTTTTTTGTTTGTTTTTCATATGCAAGTCTTTGGTAAGATGAGCAACAAAAGAAACTACACGATTGTTATATTCATTAGGACTTCTGTGGGCATGCCCAAATTGTGTATTCTGCATCCAAAAATTCCTTTGAAATGCCTCAACCGGAAAAAAAAGGAACAGGCACCTGAATAAGAACAAGTATCCTGTCTTATCAAGCACCACTCACTGAAAATTTATTTTGTTGCATCTTATATTTACTGCCAATGCATTACTGCTTATCTGTATTCAGGAGCACCTTTCACAGTGTGTTGAATAGAAAAATCTAAGCAGAGATGGAACAGTAAGCAGAGGAAAAATGCTTTTCAGTCTATTCTAGATACACCACTTTCCCTCCTCCCCTTCATAATTATCATATTTCAATAACATTTTAACGACAGCTGAAAATAAATTCTTGAAGAATAAAAATTATTACTACTTTATAGCAACATGCATATGCATAGTACTTACACAACATTAAAATCTCAAGAAACTCAAAAACAGCTAATCAAACGTTATGATGTCATTCATAGATACAGACAGATCTGCTGACATTCAGCAGGGTAGTCATGTGAAAAAAGGTATGTGGGGTTTGGTGCCACATTAAGACACAGAGCTGCTGAGGTTCAATGTGCAAAGTCATCAGCTGAGGTAGAGAAACTACTAAACCTTACATGCTTTAATTTACACTTCCAGGATCATAAATGTTTTATTTAAATTTCACGAAATTGGCTGTGATTCTGAAAAACCATAAATTTGGCAAAGACACATATGTCACTTTATATACCTTTGCCTAGCAAAGATATATGATGTTCCACTGCACTTCTTGCTCCTGTACTTGGCACATTAAAAAAGATCTGCACACTCCCTCTCACCTGAGACAAATAGGAAGTTCTCACAAGCAAGAAAGACCTAAAGTCATTGATTTCTGAGAAAGTTCTCTCCTTTCTTTTTTTTAGAAAAAACAGCTTCTATTCATAGTGGTTGCAAAGAAACCCTGTAAAGGCATGAAATGAGCTGTTATTGCTGCAGCTGCTGTCAAAACTTGAAAGCCCTGGCATCACGACATAATTTTAGTGTTTACAGGAATTGTGATTTGGCTTACATCTAAGAAATGAAGATATGTAGTGGTCTTCACAGAACCTAAGGACTTCTTGGTCACCCTGGACTCAACCCCTCTCTGAGTTCATGGGGGAGGTATGCTTTTCCTCATGATGAGGCTGAGGGAGCCAGGCACAGGAAGTCTTCCCACCTGAGGAAGTGGTACCTGGGGGTAACACTTCTGTCCCCGTAGAACAGAAAGCTAAAATATCAAGCTGAATTGACTGTGCCTCTGAACATGTTTCTATGGGAACTGAAGAACTACAGTAGACAAAAAACAAAGAAAACAGCATCTGTCAGAGTGAGATGAGTTAATGAGGCAACTGCTGTGACCATGCAGAGATTTAGCCCAGGGACAGAGAGTCCAAGAAGGATCAGGGAGGGGATAAATTCTTAGGAGACATCCATGTTCAAATAATCATTGCCAAGAAGTCATAAAATATGCTAGGGCATGAAAAGAAATTACTGCAATTACTGAAATTGTGGAAAGCAGGCGCTGAACAGAAAAGCTATTTGCTTAAAGAAGAGATTAATTACAAGTTAGGATGCACAGTCTGTGTACAACTCAGGTTAGGGGAAAAGATAATGGAGGGGAAGCAGAATTAAAATAGAGTAAATATAACCAATTCAGAAGGATTGTGTAGTGAACTAATGGCAAGATGTACCAAGTACAATATGAAGAATGAATTACTCAAAAGACATGAATTGCAAAGAAGAATGAGACTATTTCATTAGCTATTGTATATATTATTTTTATTAAAACTGTCTTGTTGGCATTCATAGACTGGATCACTGAAGAAAAAATAGCTAAGGACTAAAAAAGCTACATATCAATATTTCAAATGAGTGAAAAAGCATTCAGAGACAACTTCCCCCCCACCCCCACCC